>JAMKCH010037520.1:0-15362 GCA_023653785.1 Ophioderma brevispina | reverse complement strand
CCTTCGGGGTAGCTGGCCCTGGTTCTTCCCACGCACTTGGCTGGGCCCCTGTCGGGCCTGGCCTAGGGCTGATGCCCCTGCTGCTTGGTGTATTACCTGGGCCCTTCGGTGGTTTATAATGCCTATGCCTATGGTGATGCTTGCCCCTCCAGGGGCTCACTGGGGGCCGGCTCAGGCCTGGGGTAGGGGCTCGAATGTCCCTTCTCCCTTGGCCTTACACCCCGTATGGTGAACTTGAATCGTTGCGCCTTGGCTGTTCTTTCCTTTCCCTCTGTCCTCACTTCTTTGCGGGCGCGAGACCTCGGCCTACTTGCCGGCTTGGGTGCCCTCGGGGCCTAGCCCGCTCTTGCCGGTCTCGGGCTTCGGTTATTCAGTCTTGACGTTGATGCCGCGGGTTTCCTCATTGGGCTTGGCTCCCCCCAGTGGATGCCCTCGCCCCCTCTGGGCTCTGTTCTTCCTGTGCGCTGGTGGTTTAGCTCTGTTGCCTAACCTTACCCCCGCTCCCTGCCTAACTCCTGCCCTTTTTTGTGAGGTCTTTTCGACTTCGCCTGGACGCCGCCTACGTTGGGTACGTGTCTTGACCGTGGATCTTCTACCTTTTTTCGGGAGTTAGGGGCTGGCTTTTGACAGTTCTCGCACAGTCCTTTGGCTCCCGGCTGTCTAGCCTGGTCCGCTGTCCCCCTCGGGGTGGGACCTGGACACGGGTTTTGGTCGGCTCGACGAGGCCCCTCTTGGGGGCTCGTCATACTGGCTTAGCGTCCGGCCTTGTTCCGGCCTAGCGTGGGGCTCGTCCGGGCCTAGCTTTGTGGCTCGCCCGGGCCTAGCGCGGTTCCCTGGCTTCAGGCCCGGGGTGGGGTGTGCTCCCGATTCGTCGGGTCTTTCCTAGGGGGTTTCCCCCTCCCTCCCCAGCGTGTTTCAGGCTTCCGTTGTTCGATCTCTTCTCTTCACTTGCGGGTTTTCTTTGCCACGCCTTCTGTCTCAATGTGCTGCCTAGAGGATTCCCCGACGGGGTACTCCTTGTTTGGTGTGTTCTCCGAACTCGCCCTCACTGGCGGCTTTCTCAGTTTTGTTTCTGGCATTTTGGCTTGGTCCTGTCTTCCCGCCGTGTTGCGACTGGATCTTGTGCTCCCCCTTAGTACCCTCGGGGTCCTGGGGGCACGTTCGGTTGCTCTGGCGCCTGTCTTTACGACTGGGAGCCTCTTGACCTGGTGGCCTGCCCACTTCCCCCTCTTCGTCGGTTGGGAGCTTCTCGCTCCCAGGTGGGAATGTCTCTGGGGCCGTCTCCCCCGTTGTGAGTCATTCCTCCCTGTTTCACGTCTCGAGTTGGTTACGAGTTGGTTACTACTACTCCCTTTTCTCGAGGCGTTGGTGATCCTTTTTTCGGTATCTTGCCCGTTTGGGTGCACCTCTCCGTTTGCCTCTCTTCACTCTCTTCTCCTCGGGAGATCTTGTGTCGCAGCCGCTGTGCTGTCCACGGTCCTCTTCTTGGTGCATCCTTTGGCCTGTATCCGGTGTTCGGCTAAGCTCTTCTTGTTTGCCTCCTCGATACCGTTTTGTCGTTTGGTCCAGAAGTTCCGCATGTTTAGGGTTCATTCTGTCCTTCTACGGCTTTTTCACCTGCTCTCGCTACAGTCACCACTGGTTTGACTTCTGCTCGGCTTCCCCTGAGCAGTTAGTGAGCTCTTGACTCGGGTCGCCTCTCGGGGCTCTACTCGTGTTTCGGCAGAGCTAGCCTCTGGGTGCTCCTCGGTAGACTTCTGGTGTTTTACACACTTTGCTACTTTTTTGGGCCAGGTTTTGACGCTGGCCCGATCTGGGGGAGTTCTAGTTTATTATTAAATTAGCATTTGACTGCTCTTCGGTGGCCCGGCTGCTGGTGCCGCGTTCCGGTTGTGCGGAGGTCTGCCCTCGTTCTTTCCTCGGTGGTTTTGTCTTCCTCCGAGTCGATGCCTGAATCGTCCCTCCACCCCTGACTGTGTCAGTCTGAGGTGGGACTTTTCGCTTATTTTGAGGCTTTGTTGCTGTTTCCTATCATCCCTGTCTGTATTTTTCGTGTCAACTACTCCGCCTACCACAGCATAGGTTGTTTGGTTCGCCCTTCGTTGACGTTGATTCGTTCCATTGACTCCTGCTAGGCGTCCGTTTCTGACTATAACTCTGAGTTCATCGGCGAGCCTTTTGGCTAAGCCCCCAATCGTCCTTCGGTGGCGCGTCCGCTCTAGCCCGCGCCTTTATTACTCTTTCGTCCCTTCCCGGCTGGATTAGCTCGTAGATTTCCTTCTCCTTGTAACTTCTTCCTCCGGGTCAGCGACGGACTTTTTCCTCGCAGCCCTCCATAGGCCTGGGGCTTTTAGCCTTCATTCAGTCTCTCAACTTTATCTCTCCCCCGGCCTCTCTCCCCGGGGTTCTTCTTCTGTTGTGCTCTGATCGGACCCCTCTCTAGGGGGCCCGCTCCTCCGTTTTTTTGGGGGCTTTGGCCTCTTTGCCCCTCGTCTTTACGGCGGGTCCGCCTTGCGCTTCTCTGGCTCCTTCCCGGATCCTCAGTTGTTCGCGAGGCGTGAGGCCTTGTCCTCCTCCTTTGCCCTGGGTGGCTTCGGCCCTTTGTCCATGGCCTACGTCCCACTCCAGTCTCTGTCGGAGCTCTACCTCTCGCCTATTCCTTGGCTTGGGTTCTCTCGGCGTGATTCGCGGCTCTGCTACTCCAAAAAACTTTGGCTCCGGTCTTTTAATCACATTACAAGTCCAGAGGTCCCATTACTCACCCTGGTGTACTTCCCCTGTCTTAGTTAGTTATTGGCTCTGAGCTTTAGGAATCTAGATTCCATGTGTTTTTTGGGCTCCTGGCGTTTTTTGGTCTCCTTTGACTGCATCCTTTGGCTTCTCTGAAATTTCATGCTCCACCTCCGACTGAGTGACTAGTCCTGAATGTTGCTTGAAATTATTCATTCAACGGGGGTAATGCATAGATTTCAGTCAACTTGGTTTAACGGATCAATTCAGTGTAATGATTTATTCAAAACCTTATGTTTTATAATCATTTCCAACTGAAGCCTGATTTCCTTCCAATGTTTACGTCCCACTTCCAGGCCCCGCCCCACAGCATGATATTTTCACGCGTCCGTGTGGGTTTGAGCCAAAACGGAATTGAGGAAGAGCTAAGGTCGACAGGTTGTGACCCTGGGGCCACTGGTCGGACCATTATCTTTTTTAGGGGTGTATTATGGGTATTTGGGGCATTCCACTTTCTCAGAAGGGAAATGCATATATTCAGTCAACATTGGAAAGGACATCAAGCTTCAGTTAAATGATTTTAAAAATAATGTGTTTTTGAATTAGACCCTTTGCCTTCGTGCCGTGTAAACGTTTAGAAGCCTGGTTCACTAAAAAAATGTTGTGCCCATATATAGGTGCGTTCAGGTAATTTTCTTCACCTGGTGATCAAGAGAAGATCCAATAATAATCGTTGGTAGCCTTAGAAGTTTATAGAGCCTCCCATGCTTGTGACGATTGATATTTTCGTGATTGTTTTTTTTTTTATAAGTCGGAATATGGGCGCTTATATGTTACATACCGCGACCTCCACCGCACCGCAAGGAGCCTGCAAGTCACAATGAACCTAATTAAGCTCCTATCACATCTGCACACAATGCACAAGCCTTGACTGGTGAGCGCCACATTCAATATAAACTACTAATCAATTATGTTTGTTTGAGACCGAAATTTGTAGTAGCTCATAAAAATCAGAAGGAATGAACTTAACTCCAGAGATCATAAGAGTTGTATGATTCTTTTATATACCTAAGCATGGAGTTATGACCTTAGATACGAGATCGAAAATAGAGTTTTTCACTTTATTACTTACTTACAGACCCTTGGTTTGCTCCAGGCCCTTTGCGAAGTACCTAAAATTAAGCAACAACTGTACAGTGGCGTTTGTCATTGCAGCGTCGACGATCCGCGCTTTTTCATAAAATCCCAAACCTCGTCTTGTGTTCTATTTTTATGTATCACAACCTACCGATCTAATCATGGGCGATAGGCTCCCCTAGTCAAATGAGCGGGTCAATATATTGATGACCCCGTACGTTTCGTGCATCATCCACGGACAATCCCACGGTCCGCGGCCCGCTAGGCATTTTTTAGCACATAAGAGATCACGATATACATAAACCCTTCAAAAGTATTTAAGTGAATATAAAAAACTGGTCCTCTACGGCAGCGAAGAATCTAATTAGGTTTAACAACCCCTTAGTAGTGTATTGCCGTGTATTTGTCAAACATGAAATGAAAATAAATCTTCAAGTATACTAGTTAGTCTAAGACGTTCATAAATGCATGAATCATGCGTGAATCATGGCGAGGCATTTACCAATGAATTTTGGAATACCCTAAGAATATAGCGAGGCAATGTTTTTATGCCAAGAAGAAAAAAAAAAAAAACGGTGCGCTTAAAGCCACTATCAGCGATTTCCTTTCAAAATGTAAGAATCGCGCCCCTATTTTTATCGAAGTCCATTTTAGCTCAGCATACATAGCAGTGGAGCTATTGTTATGCAAGGTGGTTGATATATCTACTATCACTCTTAAGCTGCCTCCTTTCACACCTTGCCATAATGCGTCTTGTTGCCAAACGCTTGGGCCGATAGCACGAAAATCGGTCAGAATATCATTGACCCAAGGCCCATGTGGGGTGGTTCCCAGATTTTGGGTCACAGGTTCCCCGTGGGCCGATTAAAGGGCATATTCTTTGATAAATCTATAATTCCTTTTTGGCCACAAATCAATTGGTTAATAAATCACTAGACTTGGTAGAAGAACTGCTGACCCAAGTCCCATATGGGGTGTTTCAAGATGGGTCAAGGTCACATGGGCCAATACAGGGCATTCCTTTGCAAAATCTATAAATTCCTTCGGGTGCCACAATCAATTGCTATAATCACTAGACTTGTCGCAAGACCTGTTTGAACCCAAGTCCCTGGGGTGTTCAGATTTGGCGTCACAGTGTCACATGAGCCAATTAAAGGGCATTTCTTTTGAATATCTATCAATTCCTTCTTGTGCCACAATCAATGTCTATAATTCAAACCAATGTGCTCAAAAGAACCACTGAACCCAAGGTGCACATATAGGTGTTCCAGATTTGGGGTGAAAGGTCATGTGGGCCGATTAAAGGGGGCATTCCTTGAGATCTTGAGACTGCTTGCCTACTACTAAATAAGTAGTCCCTTGGTCTCAAGATCACTGGGGGAAATATTTCTCACCATCTCCCTCATGAGCAGTCATATTTGTCTACTAAATGCCAAACCAGGGGTGCTACTCCAAACGTCTCTTACTTATGCGCTTGTGTGGACTTTTCACCGATTAATATCGCCACAGACGGAAAAGGTTTGATCCCCGTGGTGGGTCAAATAAAAGAGATGGAAATAAAAATACTATAAATGTAAAACCGGGTGCTACTCCTAACTTCTTTTAACTTATGCTTAATGGTTGGGGGACTTTACAGATTAATATCTCCACAACGGAAAATAAAGAAATAATGAATACTCTAAAGGTAAAACCGGGGGTGCTACTCCTAAACGTCCCTTACTTATGCTCATGTGGGCACTTTTCACGATTAATGCCCCCACAATAAAAGTTTGTGACCCCTGGGATGTTTCAATTAAAGATATGGAAATAAAGAATATATAATGTAAAACTTAGGGTGCTCTCCTAAATGTCTCTTATTTATGCTTCTTTGGGGTGACTTTTCAAGATTAATGTCTACACAATAGAAAATGTTGTTCCCCCAGGGTGGTGTTGCCATATTACTAACTGCTGAGCTACAGCACCATGGTGATCTTGTTGCAAGTTGTGTATTGGAAATGGAGTTGTAGTAAAGATCTCTGCGAGTGGCTAAGCTTAACACGCCACGCCAGCAGATTTATCACGAAATTACGATTTTCAACATTGTTGACTATAAAGTCGGGGCCCGACTTTATTAACAAACAAAACGGTCGTAAATGGCATTTCAAGACCACTTAAATACTTCATTGTCTGTTTGTCACAAAGAATAGTAAAATAAAAAAGGAAAATAATTAGTACTGGTTGTATCGCGCGGCAGAGCTCCGTTCAAAAAAATTTTATAGGCCTAACTTCGTGAATTGGAATTTATTATATATTGTTTTCAAGATGCGAACGTTTTACATTAAAAAAAAGTAGGAAATCAATTTTTTGATCTATATTTTTCACAATTTTATTTTATCACCTCCCCGACGGCAACGCACGCGAGCGGCGAGTGAACTTGTCTGCAAATTCGTGATTAACACTCCACACTGGACTTTCATTTGAGTTATAATTTTTGCACATTGGAGAACATTTCAAAATCAATACACTACTGTCGGATATAATACATTCACAGGTATCCGAACAAAATAAAAACACACAACATGCGCGCGAGTGCACACGCAAAGAGAAGGGGCGTTGAACGTCTTTGCATGGTCGTTCCGAGACTCGTCTGGGGACAATGTTAACAGTAATTTAATATCAACGTCTAATAAGAAAACAAAACAAGCCAATGCGATTGGCAAAACAACTAGAACATAATACTGGAACAGTCATCTGACCTTGGCATTATCTGTTGCCATAATATATTGATAAGTCCATTCGGAAATAATCCTTACTTGGAATTGGCGAATATTGTTAAAACGGTTGCCAATGAGATATACGAAGGTTTGTGCAACATGGGTATATTAACTCTACGCATAACTACCAGCATCTATTCATAATACTAACTTCTGATTCTTACATTGTGTTTTTTAAGGTGCATGGAAATTAAATTGTTCTTACTCAAAGAATTTACAAGTACCTAATTACACAAAGAGACTCGGGTATTATCCGTAAATTAACGGGAAAAATTTGTTTTAGAAAACTATAAAATGAAAACAACAAAAAAAAAAAAACATAAGAAACGTTAATTTACAGGAAGATTTCACATTCAATTCAGAGGCAGCAAACCCATTTACGGACAACCCAATACTCACCGTCCCAGTACTACTTTTTTCCATATAAAAACATAAAGCACAGACCACAAACAGATGGAAGCGTAACACACACCAAATCCAACAAGAGTCAACGAAACTTCAGCATTAATTGACAGAAATCGGTAGATTTACCCTAAAAAGTCTGCAAAATCCCGTTAACCAGAAATTACCGTAAAACTTACGGAAAATTTCTAACGGTGTGATCCCTATTAATGAATGGTACGGTCTGCAAGTGTTTGTTTCGAACTCTCATCCTGAAGATATAGTGCGACATGCATGTAATTCGAGCTAGTATGAATATATATGGCTCTTAGGCCGTACGTAGGATTTATTTGGGAAGGGGTAGGAGGGGTTGCAGCAACTTTTTGAACATTTCACACCCAAAAAGTGGACTTTCTTGAAAATATTCTCTAAATTTTACCTTTTAAGTCCCCCAGGAAATCGGAAAATTAGGAGAAATGGTAGGCTATAATAGCTCTGAAAACCAAAATAAAAAACGAAGGGAAGTAAAGAAAATCATTTTAACTATAAAGTTTCGTTGTTGAGCAAGCTTTGTAAGTCACATCGAACAAGACTGTCACAGACTGTCCACCGTTTCGTACATCCACCCACCCCTATACAGAATTATTCCCCAACAACAGTCACGCGATCACACATGAGAGTCAACTCATGATTTGACCGAGCCTCATTTCTCAAGCGCAGTATCGGTCTATAAATAACTAGGGTATCCCCCTTTAGTTTCATCACGCAATCAGATTTCCAACGGTAAAACAGTGTGCAACATCACACTAACAGACTTCTAATTGAGTCTACGCAGCGCAATAAAACCAGAACACCACCTGTCCGGGGGAAGATCCATCCAGGCGGTGACACTGTTTCAAATGCCCATAGACAATTTTGATATCGTAGTGATAGCGCCACCATTTTCGATAAGCTACATAAGTATTTATGCACAACGCATTCAATGATGTTAACAACCGGGGGGTTTACTTAAGCAGATAGCGCCACGTTCGACGGGGCGAACTATAAGCTTCCAGGTCATGTTTCAGGGCAGATCAGTGTGCAGTCACGCATCCTTCTCTTGATCGAGGTCCTTTATTTATTTTTAGGATCCCTGATCCACCCTCTTAGTCCACGTGCAGCTGCAGCATCAGCAGCCTTTCGCATCCAGACGTGCCCTTCTTGGTCGAATTGATGTAAATATGAGGCACGAAACGTATCTGTTTTCCACAACCTCCTTCAACCTGTTTTTATTTGTAACCTTAAAAATGTGCTGCAACGTCAGAATATGAAACTTAACCAGAGTGAATTAAAAATGTTCAGGGGCCCCTATTTTCTATACCATATTTCTCATTTACATGTAATCACTATCTCACGTGTGTATCGGTAGACTACGGTGGATTTTCTCTTCCTGCAACAGCTTCGGAAAAAATATGAACATATACATCAAGCGCCACAAAAAAAAGTGGTTGTATCAGTTTCTTTTAAATTTACAACAGTGGAACGGGAAATTGTTCAAAATGTTATTCGGGAGTGTCGTCGTAAATATTGTCTGGTCTGCCATCGTCTTCCAAGATCAATTTTATTAGGACGACCATCACACAAGTAACGTTACTCACCTGGAGTGGGAGAATATAGTATTCAAAAGTCACGCATGGGCTGGCTCACAAATTCGATCGCTACAATAAACCATCAGTCAATATTCCTGGCTGATAAACCCGTGTGCTTTACAACGCTCGAGTGGCTGCGTGAAGTCGGGTGCTGAAAAGCACCGAATTCAGTTTGGGTGCCGACCTAATAATGCGCCGTAATTTTAGAGAGGTCCAGGACATCGGCTTTATCCAACCGCCCGACTATTTACAGTGGATCGCCGTAAGGTGGTCCAACTTATTTAAGGTGGAACATAAAAGTAGTGAAATAATCCTCATTGTCCTGGAGCTTAGTAAATATGGCGATTTATCCAAATTACGGCGATGTAGGTTACAGTGATATACAAGGGAGAAATTGTTGGAAGTCAACCAGTTTGCCGTTCAAAGGAAAACAACTTGACTCTGATTTTTCTATTTTTGGATTAATTAAACTTTGTTTAGTGTCACTGCTAATAACATTTAGTTGATAGAGCCCTATTTAAGGTTGGATATATTTATGACGTGGCGGCATTGAATTCTTCCAGGGTTCGGCTGGTTCCCAAACCCTTTTTGAGAGGCCATACATTTTACACTACACTAAACTTGGCTTTGCCTTCATTTGGACAGTCCATGGATAGCCCAAGAAAAGGCCTAACAGAAACGTATTTCCATTACGAATTCTTTCACTGTAGGACAGAATTTAGGACAGCCAGGGGGTAATCATAATAACTTTGAAACTGCCTCTGATATGAGAACAGGTATGGTCTCTGAACACGGGACCGATGGCTTACATCCCCTCTGAAGAAAGGTATAATCAATAGATGTATAAAAATGAAAATTACGAAGTAAAGACCCGATTTTTTAAATATCAGCAAGTGGCCTATTGGTAATGAAACGGGGGCCTCCAGGACCCAAAGCCTAACCAGTGGACCACACTCTCCCACGAGAGCAAGTGATAATGTATCATCGGTTCTATTTGATCCATCTTAAACTTACTCTCTGCTTGTTCATCAGGTCTGAACAATGAAGGCAAAGAGTCTTCATGCGAGACATCTGGCCCAAGCCGGGCGAGTCCAGCAGTAGCGAAAGGAGTTTGTATTCCAGACCATGTTTTAAGGAAAGGTCTATGCGAAAATACAGGTGAGACAAAATGAGAAGTTAAATCCGAAGCGCTCTGTCTTTGTTTTTAGTCAGTCAGCGATATTCAGAATTCTGGTAAACCAAAGTTTTATTCTTCAGTCCATAATAGAAAATAAAAAGGCATGGTCAATTTGGTCTAATCTAAAGAAATTGTGTACTGAGATGTTTATTTACTGAGGGTGCACTTGAGAGGTTGCATCTGTGGGTTGGCCGTTTGAAAGAGCGTTGGTATGTCTACTATCGCATTGCACAATGTAAACCAAAAACCGGCATATATAAGTTCTTGGGGGAATGTCAGGATGGTTACAATTTCAATTTTATTTACCCAACACGTAAAGGGTTTTTGCCTGAACATCGTCCGGGACAGGGCTGAAAAACTGGGGAACCGGCCGCCTGGGGCGGAAAATAGGGAAGCCGCGGAAAATTGTAAGTTACCCCCCAAAAAGGAAGAAAAACAAAAAAAGAAAGAAAAGAAAAAAAGAAAACAATGTTGTTTTAATTCGTCTTTAAAACTTGACAAATTTAATTGAAGGAAAAACGTGAACGGACAATATGTGATCAAAGACCTTTTGTGTGTCGTTGTGATGTAATAATCATAATAATAATGTCGATCTTTGAGATATAAATTAGTTCACTATTTGCCCACTAAAACTTCAATTGAGTGCGTATCGAGTAGAGTCGCTCGTCCTTTACCGATGTTCGGTAGATTTGTGCACCTTTTAATATCCGGTTTAATATTATTCATTCAGAAAAGTTTAAGTTGACAATTCGAGCGTCGTAATCATCCATTACCAAACACCAAGAGGTTACTGCCGGTAAACATCTATGGGTTGTTATTTGACAATGCGAATATTTTCATCAAATCTTCGCTTTTCAAAACAATAAAATTTTTGAAAATCAATAAGAAAATGTACACTGAATATTGCCTAAATGTTATTTTTGTGGATGGCGAGGATGGGATATCCAAATATGGCGTTTACGTCGGATGAATTCCATGTGATAATGGGCAAAGTGAAGTTAAAGGTCCGTCGACCCTTGGCCAGCTTGGCCTAGTTTGAGGCAGCAAGAAGCATGCGGTCTTGACAGGGTGCCACGGTGGACTGACGGTCCGATAAATTACAATTTAGATAAACAAAATATTGATTTCGGACATTAATATTTTTTAATCGTTCGTTAGGTTCGCCTTAATGATTCTTGTGGTAATTAATATCCGCGAGCGTGCGACGAGAGCACTCTATTTCTCCTTGCTATTATTTAAGTTGGAAATCCCCCAGCCGCCTTGATCTACTAGTAGGGGCACCAGCAAGTAGGAATTGTGATACCCAAAAAATTCTTTGCACAGCGACAATTTTTAGCTTTTCCAAGTGCATGGATTCCACAAGCTTATTGATAAGTTAAGTGGGACGTGAGGGAGGTACGTGAACCGTTGAGCGAGCCTCGCAATCATTGAGTTTCGGAACAAAGTAAACAACAATTGACAGCGACCGAGACGGAGCTGAACATGGACATGTACGACGTGGTGAAGAAAGAGGCAAGAAAACATTTTGTATCATTATCACACGTTTTTATCATTGTTTAATATCTTGATCCACATTACACCACACAAACACAACATTAGCATTGACATTCTCATTATCGAAAATGTGAAAAATGGTGCACAAATCGCGTCATTCTGCCTGTCATTTTTTTCACCCGCGCTTTTGAGCCCCTAGCGCAGAGAGGTGTAGTCATGTGGCGAATCTCGATTTGTAGTGTGGGACAAACTATCAGGGGGCTCATTTTTGATCGTAAGTCGATGAAATTTTGGTAGTGGGTAGGGTATGGATATGGGACAAGTCTTGATAGAGCAATATCCCGAAATCGGGGTGTGTTTTGGCCGCTCGGAGCGGTTTTGGATGTGGATTTTTTAGAATGGAGGGAAAATTGGAGGGAAAATGGTAATATTCCGTGATGTTACGACTTTGCGCCGTGCATTTAGATTGCGCCCTGCCGAGGTCTGGCAATTGGCAAAGAAGTTCTGTTGTGTCTTCTCTGGTTCGATTAGACATCGATTGATCACGCTCCTTTGTGGTATGCCTATCATATAATGGTGGTTGTAAGTCTTCTATTCAAGGGTATCCCCGAAAATAATAACGTAGACAGATCGTCCTTGCAATATTACGGCGGTCCAGATTTCCCACGGTGTAGTCTGGTTCACAGACTCCGAATGGTACTGCAATATGATGGGCTCGGCGAAACATCGACATTTTCCCACGGTGCTACGGCACTATAAGGATAGCTAATTTAAGACAATATCAGTGATTTGCTAAATTCGCAAATCGAAAAAATCATCAAAAATCAGATTTTAGCATGTACGTAAACAAGTACAGGTATCGAACAGACCCTGCAAATTTGATAAGACAGAAGCAAATACTCTATAAGGGACAGAATCGAGATTTTAGTCATTACTGTCCGAACGGACATAACTACAAACACGTAATTGAATGGAGAATCGTATTTGGAAAACACGCCGTTTCTTCCTTTTCTTTCAATTCTACAGCCTGGAAAAGGTAACTTATGAGAATTTTACAGACTTATCCTAACTTGGAATTTGTTCCTGCAAATTTCAAATTATTTTTCAAATCACTGATAGTTCTTAAATGCATGATCTTACTTCCCACCGCCGTAGTCATGAGAGGGTTTGCACCAATCAATTTGTATATTACAACCACGTGATCTAGTAGTTTTGTCCTTGGCCCCCGATTTCACCAATGGAGAGTCCAATACAACAGTACATGACCTCGTGATAAAAACCTAGTTGCCTTTGGCCGGTCTTCAATCTGTTCTGCATGGAGCTGAGGGCTGTCATCACAGCAACACGGGAGTTCACACAGTGACGTTCAGCGATTGGCTACCATACCACATTGCATACAGTACAATGATTATGGTCCAGAGAAGATGAGAAAGATCTTCTCTGGTATGGCGATATTCGTATAGTTAGTCTTATGACACAGGTATGACATTTTCGCTTGTTGCAAGAGTTATAGTAGGGTGTACAGTGTACAATTCGAATTGCCCGTCATACGCGGAATTCGTGCAGTCATTGGTGGAAAATGTACATTGTGAAAATAACAGTATATATAACTAAACCATTGTATTTGCTACAAATTTTGGTTTTAACTAACTCGAAGGACTGCTTTTAATAACATTAACTCCCCAAAACTGCCTTGTGGGAAGTAACATGAATTTTCTTGAGGCTGATATGATGACCTAGTTTTGGCGAAACCGCGTAGTGTCATGCACGCATAAGATTTTGGGTTCCACTTTTTGGGCTGTTGATAAGCCGTCTTTGATGATTTTTCGCGCTGATTTGTTTCATTGTTTTGAAAATATTATTTTTTAGTATACACCTTGAGACACTTCCGTGATTGTCCTTTTTTTGATAATGGGAAATTATTTTTGATTTATTTTTTTTGAAAAGTTTACCTCGATATTACGGTGTGGTTTGCGTGTTTAACATCAGAAAAAACATCATTGGAAAGCTTGATTTCCTAGCGAAAATAAATTTAAATTGACCATTTGCACTCAGCACGCTACATAAGAGCGAAACGATTTTTCCACGGCCCCATTATAAACATATAGATGTACAAAACTTTGGGGGAACTGTCAAAAAAGGAGTGTGAACCAATCACGTAGGAGTTGCCAGTTGTATGTTACGCGGAAGAACTCGGGGCAGTGTGCACCGCACAACACGTGCTGGAGCCGTGAGGCAGGCGAGCTGAAGCCGGCGGAGTGGAAGGCGGTTTTAAGTCGCCGTATTGTATAATATTTGCAATACGGCTTGAAAAATTCAATCACAATTAAAGAACGAGAATATATAACAAACGTGTCAAAAATATCGCATGAGCATTGATTGACTGTCATACTGAGGTTAGAAGTCACACAGTCGGCCGTAGGGCCCATAGGATGGGAGCGGGGCAAGGTATGTATGTGTACAGTGCAGTGCAATGCAATAAAGCTATGTGCTGATATCACATGCATTATGTCGATTTTTTAACGCCATTTCAGATCTCGTTGTTTGCCTATTTTTTATCAAGTAGTTAAAATATACATTTTCAAATCATATCTTTACCAAAAGGACAGATTTTTTAGATAATCTGTAAAGCACTGTTCCTGATTTTTTGAAAAAGTAGTCATAATTTTCTCTGAAAATTCAGAACTCCCCGCGCGACCATTTATACCAGTGTCGCGCGAGTAGAGAGTGCTATATAGTTGACTACATATTTTCTTACTTTTTAAACAACCACGTCTCGTCTACAAAAGCAATCGTATAGCTAGTATGTTATGCAGACTTTCAACTGCATCTGACCGAAATAGGTATTTTTTGGACATCGCGCTTGTATGTATGCTGTGTGGCGAGTGCTGTCAGCTTTGACATGCATTTGTTTTGCAATATGCATTTTTTCTCCTGATTTTTTACAAACCACACGATCTCGTTCTAAAAATCTGCATTCTTATATATAATATTTGACATATACTTTCAACTACAACTGAAGCGAAATGATATATTTTTGACATAGAGAAGTGTTGTTCTAATTTGTGAAGGAAAGAAAGCATCCTACATTCAACCACTGCCACACTGTGCTTTACCACGCGGGCGGGCACTGTCAACTGTCACTGTACGTCTCCAGGCAAGCTCCAAGGTTTTGAGCCAGAGAGTGCCGGTTACGCGACATCCAACTCCCGTTGCTCATACTCTGGCGTCTTTTGTATTAAATTAAATGTCAAACAATTCGAGTCATAATGGTAAATCCCCACTTCTAGGCACAACATTTGGAAGGTTATTCTCATCATACAGTGTATTTGTTTGGCTATGTTTTGATGTTGGCACTGTTTTTTTTAATATTTTGTAAGCTTTAATATTTCTCTTCTGGAATTGCAGCAACAGGCACTAGTCGCGATTTTCCCCGTATTTTGTCCCGTTTTTAGTCCCATAAGTGAAAAAAAAAAATGAGTACTGTTTCAGAATATCTCGAGCGACTTTCAAAAAACACAGAAATAGTTTAAAAAAAAAAATAATTCGCTAAGAAAGTCTTAGATTTTGACTCATACAAATTTCTCTGAAATTTTATACATAATAACCCCACCATTTTGAATGATATTTTCCCCTTAAAATGGGCAAAAAACTTCACAACATCGGAATCAACATCCGTGATTAAAAACCGGAGTTTTATTCCCGACAACTTTCAATGATACCAGCATTTGATTTAATGCTGTTTCCATTTCCACTGATAGCCCTATAATATGGTCATCAAGTGCCAGTTTATTTTGTAAGATACTGTTTTGTGATTGCGCATCGGGCGGCAGATTATTCAATCAACTCAAGCAGGGGGAAAGGTACTTCATCAACAGTTTGTCTTTATTTTAATATATTTCTCCATTTTTTATATTTAACTCTCTCTGATTTCAAATTTGAGGCTATTTTAAGTGTTATACATCATAAATTTAATCGGTTTTCTCATACTGCATTGAAGCGTAAATGACAGTTAATGAAAACGTTGGATGATAGTCCCTCCGAAGTCATCAAAAATGGCAG
>JAMKCH010037519.1:0-56579 GCA_023653785.1 Ophioderma brevispina | reverse complement strand
TGTGTGTGTGTGTGTGTGTGTGTGTGTGTGTGTGTGTGTGTGTGTGTGTGTTTGGGGTTTTCTTCTTTTCTACTTATTTGCCCAAACGTTAGTAGGTAGGTGTGGCCAACATGTGGCAAATTTGAGATTTTTATAATCCTCATAAAATCACCTTGGTGTCCAATTACCAAATACTCTTTTGGAATGCAAGTAAGTCAATGGTCACATGCCAGGGGTTTCGCAATTATATTATGCTGAAGGTCCGAAAATGCTGAAAATATTTGAAGTTCCCTACTACAGGGCCAGATAAACCTTAAATTCTTATGTTTCCTTTATACTTTAGAGCCAGTTGAGGGCCAAAAATCAATATTAGTGGGCCGGATTTGGTCCACGGGGGCCGCCTATTGAGAACCCCTGGTCTCACAGGTGTTACGACCTTTTGAAAAATAAATGTAAATTAAAAAATTTAATACCGTTATCGCGTCTGCTTAATTAACTACCCTATTCTGCAAAGGATCGTCCGTAATAGCAAGGTCATTTTGTTAACATTAAAACTTCTAATTCTATGATCGCAGACTGAGGAGGACAGTGATAATATCGCAATCGTTGTGACGGACGCTTTAAACCAATATTGCCAAGATACAACTGGACGTCTGCTGTGCTGGTAGCACGGTGAATAACACCGAGTAAGTGTCTCGTGGAGAAATCAACTAAATGTCTTTTTTTCTTTTCAAAGTGGTAAATCGTGGGCTGAGAATTACAGGGTTCTAATTTACATTTGCTATGCTTGAAATCATATGTAATTTGTTAGAGGCTCAGTCACACAGGCGATTTTTTTTTTGCTAGAAAACAACTTCCACACTGCTCGATCACGGTGCCGATGGGCCAATTTTCGAAAACGGAGTATTTTTTATATATGTCGTTTTGGCACAGATCTGGGACTGTCCTGCACAGTCTTCTGCAGTCCTTGTGTGCTCGGCGACTGATCGAGGACTGAACAAATGGCGTCGCCCGCCAATTATACGGGCTTGATCTTGTTGCTCTGATGATGCTGTTGCCTACTGCAACGGAAATCGCAGACAAGCGATTTTGAAAAATCTGTGGTCTTGTGTAGTTGGAAAGAGGTTCGGGTTCGGTAGTGAGCTGCCTTCCTACGTAACGTACCTTTAGGTTATACAACCACTAACCTGGCTTGCCGTAAGGATCACGGGAAAAAGTGCTTTAAAAATATCTTAAAATGCACTAGTTATCGTAAGAAATATGAATTTCATGATGTGACATGGTATGAGGACATGGTTATTAATTTTCTCACTAAGGCGGGATTGGCCAGTGAATTTGAGGAAATTGGTACTCCGCTGTCATCAATTTCACATCGATGTGCAAATTAACTAGCTTTGGCGACATATAGAAGAACATCTTGGGTTGCCGGTCAGACATCGGGCACGTTTGGTGATTCTTAACTAACATTTTTTCTGTCACATATGTTCCAAAATTTGGTTATTGGTGATTTAGCTTGTACTTTGGGTGATGTTTTTGGGGTATTTCCTCTGTGAGAGTTTTAAATGTGAAAGAACATGTTCAAAGTTGCCATTTTTCCCATAGACTACTGTGTATCAGTGAGTTAGTGGTGTGGAACTTAGGCTTTCCAAAATATAAGTTTGTATATATATATATTATCTATAGATAATATATATATATATATCTGGATATAACCCTATAATCGCAACCTTTGGGAGACACTGATCTTTGTTATGTATTTTCTATGAATTCCTTTAGATTGAGGTTTAGTCCGTTAAAAGTGATTTAAAATTTATCAAATGAAGGGTAATCACTACAATAACAAAGGAATTGAATATTAATTAATTTTAAATAACTATAGCGCTCATTATAAGCTAATGAATTATTCACTGTCTCCCTAATATACCATTTGTAGATGATATATATATATATAATATATATATATATATATATTATATATATATATTATATATAGTAAACTTAAAATGTTCATATCTGAAAATGAGCAAAATGTCAGTTACAACCTTGTAATTCTAAGCTCACGAAATGTCAACAAACATTGTACATTTACATACGACCGTGTATGTCTTCAAATATTGACATTTGTCCTTTACGAATTAGGTCCTTTTTCATTTAACAAAATCTGAAGAAAATCAGTCACCCCATATGATTTTCTGTATTATGCCTCTGATCTCGCGAATACGGTAGGCCCTACTCAATATTAAATACTAAGCACTTAAGGGGAATACCACTATTGGAGAGAATGGTTGGGTCAAAATTGAATTGTTATTCAGTGCTAAAGATTAGATTTTTTTTATTGTTTCAAGTTTGATCGAAATCGGATATTTTATGGGATTAGTTCCAGTTCCTATGTCGAGTTAGAATTACGACTAGATCTATCCATTGCAATCATCTTATGTATTTCTTTTACTTTCGATTCTTATGTATTTTATTGTTTTGGTAATGTTCTTATTTTAAATTTGGACTATTGTATCGTAATTGCACCACATTCATTAAGAAATTAATTAGATAATTAAGTGATTGTATTTTAAAGTCGAAAAAATACCGTTTTAAAGCTTCTATTTATTTGCAGAACTTTAATCCTGCTTTTTTTTTTCAAAATAGCATTTTGGGCGGGATGTTGTCATTTGTAACATGGTATCTCTGGACGATAGGCTGAACTTGGAAACATGGAACAAATATTGCTAAGGCAACGAAACACATTGATTACTGAATCGTACTAAATAATTAGTGAATTGTACACCCCCCCCCCCCATGACATACAGTACTTTCCCCATGGCATAAAGGACATTGGAGATGCACTTTATATATTTTATTTGTTTTTTGCTTCCATCCTTGTAAAATTAGTTGTTGAGATACAACTTTTCATGACCCTCGTATTGAAAAAAATCACCAATTTCAAGATAGCCATTACCATGGCAACAGGGAGCATTTTATTTTTGGAAAAGAGTTCCATATGTACCCCCTTTAAAAATTATACAAGAAACAAATTATTTTTATTTATGGCCTTACACTAACAAATACCCTAAACCCTAAGGCCACAAATAAAAAAGAATTTGTTACATGTATAACTTTGAAGGGGGTACATATGGAATGCTTGCCTTATTTTTGATTAAAGCAATATTAGCACATTTTTTTGAAGGGCGCCCCCAATTTTTTCAAAAATTTGGAGATTTTTACACGGTTGCATTGGTAACTGGCTAGTAAACTATACCTGTGAATGGTTAAGCTCGAAAATGTCTATGTGTCACAAACGAAGGAATTTTGTACTAGAATAATTATTATCGGGGATGCCCCGATAATAATGTCACACGGCTGCTGAACGCCTTCCCAATGTGAATATCCGGAAAATAGCGCATGTAAACGTGTCTACGCTCATCCATTAGTTGTTTTAATAGTTCGGGCAAATCAAAGTTAGTTGTTAGAGGTTATTTTCTCGAGGTGGGACTATTTCATCATGGACGGACATAAACGTAGCATTTCCAGCTCTGCCGTTACTGGGATCCCAATTCTAATTACAAAATCGCTTACTAGTATTTGTGATAAATACGCATTTTTTAGCATTCTCGTTCGCAGGTATAGTTTCCTAGACAATTACCAACGTAACTGTGCAAAAATATCAAATTTTGAAAATTGGGGGGGCGCTCTTCAAAAAATGTGCCAATATTGCTTTAATAAGGGTCCATTTCATTATGTCTGAATATTTGTTCATGTCATTTTATCACTAAGTGCACCAGATTGGTATGCACTATGAGTTACAATACGCTCATCCACCTAGGACACAATTCAGTGGGTTATACTTATACATGCATTGACATGAACTGACCTTGTGTGATCTGGGTATCATGTATCATACCCAAAAACCAGGGGGTGTATTTTCTAAATACATTGGTGAATGAAAGTTACTGAACTGTGCCAAGGGAATTGAGATTTTACTAGCGCATAGTGATGGTACCTCATTGTGTAGTGAGCTGAGTGTTTCAATGGATTACAACAATCTACATGTATACCTATAGCAGATCATCTTCAATTCAAGTCGAGGTAAATGACCTGCCAGGTCTTATAGTAGATTTCAAATTAAGTGAGCCTTTTTGCATATTTGCATGAGGTGATATTGATATGGGGGTTCAATCCTCGGCCATACGGAGACTAGGCCTTTGTTGCCATTACAAAACACATTGTATCCATGGTGCAAAGTTACTGTACAAAATCGGCTTACTGGAAATTGGTGCATTCAGTTCTACAATGGTCTGTTAATGATTTAAGGGCTTATGCCATGGTTGGCTGGGATGTCAAATCGACCATTTTTGATGGCACAATAAAAACTTGTTGTTATGTGTGCATTGAAATAAGAATGCATTATTTCTCCAATTCTGTGATAAGGAATATATTTTGCAGTGTCAAGGTAAGTTTTGTTCAAATATCAACGTTTAATGAAATAATTGCTGGTGTTTTCATCCTGATACTTCATTTGAAACATCCAAGCTGTCTTTGATGTGAAATAATGTATTTTACGTCAACATTTATTTACTAGATAAATTACTATACGTTGTGTGAGTACCATATTTTTTTACCTGCTGGCCATTGAAATAATTCCTCTTACCTCTCACGGTGAATAGACAGACGTAAAATGAGGTCTCACTTATTTTGAAATCTACTATAGGTTTTGTGTGACTTGGGTGGTTAACTGACCATAACCCCCACCCCCCGGGTGGGGGGGGGGATTAACACTGCTCGCTACTCACTGGATCACGTTGGATGTTCATTGTACGGTTGTTAATCCATTGATTGCATTTCGTTTGTTGGTTGGTTTGTCTGCAAACTGACGTAGTATGTTAACCCGTACATTACATTGTATTGGTATTATTTCTTTCACTTTTTTCTTGAATTCCTGTTTAGAAGCTCCGATCTATCATTCTTGGAGGTCGATGATATTAATACAAGTATCGGAAACCCAACAACTACAGACTCCGGTCCAGCCTATGACGTCCTGGTGGTGGTGACAGACCCAGAGGACCCGCCACTCTGTGCAGAAAATAGAAGAAAAAGACAACTGGATCCACAACTCGGTATCTCAATAAACATAGCAGTTTGGTTTTCTGCCTTAACACTTAAAGGGGGATGGCCCGATTTAAGGATATGAAGTTTTCATCTTGATAGATTGGCCTTCACTTCAAAAACCCCTTCTGTAAAATGTCGCCCCCGATATTTCAATCCGTTTTGATGTGAGAGCTAAAAACGTGATTTTGTAAGCCCCATAGAGTACTGTGTAAAATTAATTTTGGTCGACCAAAATGGGGCACATTTTCGCTCATAACTTCCAAACCAAATATCCTTTGGCTGTAAGATTTCACAGGGTAAATGAGAAAAATAGTAGCTTTCTTCTGATACAAAAATGTTGACCACTTCCGGTAAAATCTGGGGCTTCTGGGGACGAGGCTATTAGCGATTGGGCCATGGACCTTTAAGACAGACACATGTATTGGCACACTGCCAGTGTGTTGCCTTGGATTAGCATAGCATTGGTATTGTTCAGAAAGTAATGTGTCTATGTCAGGTGGAAGGTGGATTACCACTTAAAAGCTGAATCAGAGATTTCTAGATGGGGGCGCCCTCAATTTTCTTTAAAAATGCGGGTTTTTTTATACTCACATAATCAATGCTTGTCCACCTACTAATCACTGTGTGAAATAGCTAAGCTGAAATCGATGTTCTTCATATAGACAATCAATTTTTTAACAAAATTCCGCATTCGGATTTTTTTTTTATTATACACAGTAGCCTATGGTAGTGCTATACCACTCCAAAAAATGTTGAGTAAAAATGTCACAGCTCTTAATGTTGAGTAAAATGTTAGTCAAAGTTGAGTAAACCTTACACAAAGCTGAGTATATTTTACCCAACAATAATGACTAAGCTTTAGTCAACAATGAGTAAGGTTTACTCAACTTTGACTAAGATTTTACTCAACATTAAGAGCTGTGAAATTTTTACTCAAAATGAGTAAAATAATTTTTACAGTGACTGCATTATGTTTACTAGATCAAAACTTTTCATCTCAAACTCTGAATTGAACCATTTGGGTGACTATCTTTAGTTCTAGTTGAGTATTTTTAATTAATACACACAAATTTTATTTCAAAATCTCTGATTCAGCCTTTAAGTGAATCGGGCCTTTTTACACATGTTAGTGGATAAGGGCGATCTGGACTCCTGGACCCAGACTAAAAAAAAAAACATTTCCTAAAGGAATAATTCATTCAACGAACCTCTGTACATATCAAGACTACCCTAAGACATTAATATTTGTCCCTAGATCAAACAAAAAAAATAACGCTAGCTCCCTTTTTTGCGGTGTGATCGTCAGAGCTTATTTCCAAATCGTGTTAAGTTCATCGGGTATCAAAATTGATATTTTTAGACCTCTTGGCCCACAAAAATACACCTTTAGTCTTTACTTAAGGTTTATATCTCATTCCGTTGCCGAGATATTAAACGTGTAAGTTGTCCGAGATTTCGGCAATTTCCGAAAAATTTGAATGAATAGAAATGAATTCTGGATCAATTCTAATAAATCATATGGTAGTAACATACGCCCATATATATATACGTGTAGCCAACAAAGATCAAAGGTCATATGTATGTGGAAGATGAATTGTTTTAATCATTCCGTTGGTGGATGGGGTTCCGGGGTTAATTACTAATTAACGGTTAATAAATTTTCACCGTATTAAAGAAGTGTGTTCGAAAGTTAAACAATTACATAAAATACAGTTTGGAAAAATGATATTTTTCAGCACAAAATGCCGGTGTGAAAGTAATCATAGTCCGGCAGGTATCATAGTCCGGGCTCCACAGACGACAACGGAATAAAGCGTGAAACTAATGTTGCGTCAAGAGTCAACTGAATCGATTGCCCTATTGTTCACCATTGTTCCCGGACTGTGAGCCCGAAGGACTATATCTCCTGCCACACCTGCTTCATTTTGGGGAGGCCCTCCCAATGCACTTAACTGTTAATAAAGTGAAAACCAAACATCCAAGGAGCTCTTATATTATAAAGTTTTCGGTATCTGCTATTGAAAATATATTTGTGCCCATACGCAGCCAGATTCTATAACTTCCGTTTCACTGTCTGTACTCAAAAGTACCTAGGGAGAAAGCATGCACTGCTCCGTTAACGCCAATAGATTTGCTGATTTCATCACCCTATCTGATTGGTGTAAGCGGGATCCAGAAAGCATTGCGTAATCTACTCTGATGTAGTAGATATTCACATTGTACTTAACCCCTGAACCCGTGCGAGGCAATTTCCTGGGCCTTGCCCACCAAGGATTTTATCGTTAAAGATTGGCCGGTCGGTCGTGACATACAGCCAACACGCTTTTGTGGGCAGACCAGCCGATATCGGGTTACAGTTTCATTTAAAAACAGCCAAGAGGCGAGACATTATGTCTATAAATCAAGGGCAGAATCCGGTCGGAATTGCCTGTCTCACTAGCTTTAGCAATGGTTCAGCTTCACTACACTAAAACAATAAAACCACGAAAGCGAATCTGGGCTATCTCTAGGCCATGTTCCCAGGTATAGGGTTAATAAGGCGAAGTCGAGGACACCCAAAATACATGCGACTTCGGGACCTTTGGGCACTACGAACATGCATTATACAATTTCAGAATGATCGTGCTCCGAAGTATTTTATCTTTATTACTTTTCTTACCATTCCATTAGGATCATTCTTGTCTGCTGAGATTGTTCTTGATGCTTTGAACTACCCAGTCGATAGTCCGGCCAGTGAGAATCTTCAAACTGCCGTAGCCTCTGCGACGCCTCTAGAAATAACTACAGTTGAGATTGCAGTCGTCCCTCCGGGTCCATGTGAGTAAAATACAGAAAAAATAAGCATGTGCCCTCCCCCTTGCTTTCATTTGCATTTTTTTGAAATATTTTTTTCACGACCATTTAGTAATTAGCTTTCGTTTATTTTCAATACAGCATGGAGTGAATGGGGGGATTATTCCGCCTGTACCCATCCTTGTGGTGGAGGAATGCAAACACGTACAAGAACTTGTGTAGATTCTGACCTAACTGACAGTAAGACGTGTGAAGGCGACCAAACAAGTGACACAACTAACTGCAATGAAGAACCGTGTCGTAAGTTGGTGACCTAATACAAATTCATACATATTACAACTAATGAACTTACACACATGTATATCAAAGCAAAACCAAATTATATAACAATACTAATGTGCAAAAAGCATTATAATAATGTCGAAATGAATGCATATAACGGATTTAGCACATAAAAAAATTCTAAACGTAATAAACCATGTATTTTTGCCATGTGTCTCAAAAAGTTCACAATGGATTCGTCTCATTTTTTAAAGGCAAGGTCAGGTAATTAACCTTAGCTTCAAAATCGATGCTATAGACCACATGATACATTACATAAACTAGAACACTATGGGTTGTGTAGAGTTGTTTATACTTGGTATCAAATTATTTAAAGATAGACCGTATGCAAATTATCAAATATGTAAATCTGAACTTCAAAACATTATATGCGGTGTACCACAAGGTTCAATGCTGGCGCTCTTATTATTAATACTTTATGTAAACATTGTTATTAATACATCAAAAGTACTCAGGTTTATCTTGTTTGCCGACGACACCACAATATTGTACTCTCATGAAACATCGCCAGAAATACCAGATTGATTAATAAAGAATTCAAAGAAGTAGTTGGTTCGGAGCCAACAAAGTATCAGTAATTATCAGTAAACAAATTCCATGGTGTTATGTACACCACAACCTACAATGAGGAATTTAACAATTGATAACACATACATAAGTAATGTACTAGTATTCAGCAAATGATTTGCCCATCGCATTTAGTACATATTATTTCACAAAACGTTCTGATGTTCATAACTACAAGACAAGATATGCTAATGATTTTAATTTAACCAAGAATAAGAAATTGTTCTCTGTCTAGTCTGTCCGAACCAAGGGTCCTATTCTTTGGAATGCTCTTCAAAATGAACTTTAAAAATCTACTTCCGTCAAATGCTTCCGTAAAAAGCTGAAGCAAAATAGTATTTCTAAATATAATTAACTTTAAGATGTGCATTGTCCTTTGTCCTGTCTTGTAGTTTTGTGTTCTACTTTTTATTTTTTTTTTATTAAATCGATTATGATTCATGTAATCGTATCAAGGAAAGGCTACTTTACGGGCCTAATTGGCCTCCCAGCCTTTTCCTCCATAAATGTTTCTTATGGCGTTTTGTATTATGTCTAGCCTGTATAGTTTTTATGGAATTAAATCTTGTATGTTGTATCACAATGAATATGATACTGAGGAAAAATTAACAATCATTTTAGATGAAAAGAGTTTAACGAGAGTAAAGTATACCACATTTCCTGGTACGCTAATAAACAACAACCTTACTTGGAAATAATACATAGATGGTCTGACAAAAACAATATCAAGAACTATTAGGGTGTCAACTCAACACTTAACTGCAATGAAGAGGCATGCCGTAAGCGCAGTCACGTAGAATATTACTATATCTTTTACAAATCTGTGCGTTTTAAAACGACTGTAATAAACTTAGACAAGATTGCATTTTATCAAAACAAATTATTCTTACAAATTGTGCCAGTCTGGAACAATAGCTCTACTGAATAATATCAAACATGTCATGCAATATTAGGACACAATAAAGTACACAGCAACTGTACAAAACAAGGACTAACAGGCAAACCAGAAACCTTTGTCAACAACAAAGAAGAATTAAGTTTACTCGCTAACGTTGTGAACCAAAGTCAAAACAAATTTACAGGTTTAACTTTTTGTGCATATTTTTTTCCAATTTATTTCGTAATGGATGTTTTTATACAGTAATTAAAATTGAAATAAAACATCAATCATTTGTTCCTTTCTACAATTTTCCTACACAGCTGCCACACCTACGTGGGGTGAATGGGGTGACTTTTCTGACTGTAGTCAACTTTGTGGAGGAGGGACACAAACACGAACAAGAACTTGTTTAGATGGTGACGAGAATGATGATAACACCTGCCCAGGCAGTCAAACGACTGACACTGTTGATTGCAATGAAGAGGCATGCCGTACGTTAGTTAATTGCAGTACCTTTAGATAAAACGATGCAAGGCAGAAAAGAGAAATCATGTGCTTTATTCTGTGAAGATTTCCGAATTCATAAGTGTGTCAGAAAAAAGTGTGTCAGATGGGTCAGGTTACGGAAACTACCCTGCAGAACTGTACCATTGTGCCATAGAATGTTAGGGCACAATGTTTTTTTTTTCTTGTTTTTTAACTAATCAGCATATTAACAGACACACGACAAAACTTTGGCAATAGAAATATTCACTTTACACAGTAACGTTCGAAAGACTTAGCAAAACAAATTGCCAGGGCTAGATTTAATCTTCTATGGGCATGTATTTTTTTAACAGCTTGTGTCTTTAGTGAACGTTTTTTTTTTTATAAGACAAATAGTTTCAAATGCATTGACGTAAAACATTTAATGTTCCTTTCTACAATTTTCCTATACAGCTGCCACACCTACGTGGGGTGAATGGGGTGACTTTTCTGACTGTAGTCAACCTTGTGGAGGAGGGACACAAACACGAACAAGAATTTGTTTAGATGCTGACGAGAATGATGATAACACCTGCACAGGCAGTCAAACGACTGACACTGTTGATTGCAATGAAGAGGAATGCCGTAAGTTAGTTAATTGCAGTACCCTTATACTACCGTTAGACCACTGAGATAAAATGATGCATGGCATAAAAGAGAAATCATTGTCGTTATACTATACTAAAATATACAAATTGGGCCTGTTGAAAAAAACTGCAGAACGGGAGTTTCCGTAACCAGACCCATCTGACACACTTTTTTCTGACACTTATGAATTCGGAAACATTTACAGAATAAACATGTGCTTTATTCCGTGGAGGGTTTGCGAAATTATAAGTGAGTCAGAAAAAAGTGTGTCAGATGGGTCAGGTTACGGAAACTCCCCTGCAGAACTGTACCATTGTGTCACAGAATGTTAGGGCACAAAGGTTTTTTTTTCTTGTTTTTTAACTAATCAGCATATTAACGGACACACGGCAACCTTTGGCAACAGAAATATTCACTTAGCACAGTAACGTTCGAAAGACTTTGCAAAACAAATTGCCAGGGCTAAATTTAATCTTCTATGGGCATGTATTTTTGTAACAGCTTGTGTCTTTAGTGAACGTTTTTTAATAAGACAAATAGTTTGAAATACATTGACGTAAAACATTTAATGTTTCTTTCTACGTCTTCCTACACAGCTGTCACACCTACGTGGGGTGAATGGGGTGACTTTTCTGACTGTAGTCAACCTTGTGGAGGAGGGACACAAACACGAACAAGAATTTGTTTAGATGCTGACGAGAATGATGAGAACACCTGCCCAGGCAGTCAAACGACTGACACTGTTGATTGCAATGAAGAGGCATGCCGTAAGTTAGTTAATTGCAGTACCTTTAGACTACCTTTAGACCACTGAGATAAAACGATGCAAGTCATAAAAGAGAAATCATGTGTTTTATTCCGTGAAGGGTTTCCGAATCCATAAGTGTGTCAGAAAAAAGTGTGTCAGATGGGCCAGGTTACGGAAACTCCCCTGCAGAACTGTACCAATGTGTCATAAAATGTTAGGGCACAAAGGTTTTTTTTTTTCCTTTTTTTTTAACTAATCAGCATATTAACAGACACACGACAAAACTTTGGCAACAGAAATATTCACTTTGCACAGTAACGTTCGAAAGACTTAGCAAAACAAATTGTCAGGGCTAAATTTAATCTTCTATGGACATGCGATTTGTTTTGTTTACACCTTGTGTCTTTAGTGAACGTTTTTTTTTATAAGAGAAATAGTTTCAAATACATTGACGTAAAACATTTAATGTTTCTTTTTACGTCTTTCTACACAGCTGCCACACCTACGTGGGGTGAATGGAGTGACTTTTCTGACTGTACCGAACCTTGCGGAGGAGGAACACAAACACGAACAAGAATTTGTTTAGATGGTGACACATGTCCAGGCAGTCAAACAAGTGAACCTATCGCCTGTAATGAAGAGGCTTGTCGTAAGTCATCAACACTGAATATCGTCACGAATCTTCCAAACAGGCCAATCGACCAAAAGTCACATTTCGAGATATCGGCGATTGAAGTTTTCGAGAATTATGAACTTGCATATCTAAAATTTGAAACATTTTAGGAAAATGTTTTTTTTTTTTTTTTCTTGTTTTTTTTTAACTAATCAGCATATTAACAGACACGCGACAAAACTTTGGCAACAGAAATATTCACTTTACACAGTAACGTTCGAAAGACTTAGCAAAACAAATTGCCAGGGCTAGATTTAATCTTCTATGGGCATGTATTTTTTTAACAGCTTGTGTCTTTAGTGAACGTTTTTTATAAGACAAATAGTTTCAAATACATTGACGTAAATCATTTAATGTTCCTTTCTACAATTTTCCTATACAGCTGCCACACCTACGTGGGGTGAATGGGGTGACTTTTCTGACTGTAGTCAACCTTGTGGAGGAGGGACACAAACACGAACAAGAATTTGTTTAGATGCTGACGAGAATGATGATAACACCTGCACAGGCAGTCAAACGACTGACACTGTTGATTGCAATGAGGAGGCATGCCGTAAGTTAGTTAATTGCAGTACCCTTATACTACCTTTAGACCACTGAGATAAAACGATGCATGGCATAAAAGAGAAATCATTGTCGTTATACTATACTAAAAATACAAATTGGGCCTGTTGAAAAAAACTGCAGAACGGGAGTTTCCGTTACCAGACCCAACTGACACACTTTTTTTCTGACACACTTATGAATTCGGAAACATTTACAGAATAAACATGTGCTTTATTCCGTGGAGGGTTTGCGAAATTATAAGTGTGTCAGAAAAAAGTGTGTCAGATGGGTCAGGTTACGGAAACTCCCCTGCAGAACTGTACCATTGTGTCACAGAATGTTAGGGCACAAAGTTTTTTTTTTCTTGTTTTTTAACTAATCAGCATATCAACGGACACACGGCAAACCTTTGGCAACAGAAATATTCACTTTGCACAGTGCACAGTAACGTTCGAAAGACTTAGCAAAACAAATTGCCAGGGCTAAATTTAATCTTCTATGGGCATGTATTTTTGTAACAGCTTGTGTCTTTAGTGAACGTTTTTTAATAAGACAAATAGTTTGAAATACATTGACGTAAAACATTTAATGTTTCTTTCTACGTCTTCCTACACAGCTGTCACACCTACGTGGGGTGAATGGGGTGACTTTTCTGACTGTAGTCAACCTTGTGGAGGAGGGACACAAACACGAACAAGAGTTTGTTTAGATGCTGACGAGAATGATGATAACTCCTGCCCAGGCAGTCAAACGACTGACACTGTTGATTGCAATGAAGAGGCATGCCGTAAGTTAGTTAATTGCAGTACCTTTAGACTACCTTTAGACCACCGAGATTAAACGATGCAAGTCATAAAAGAGAAATCATGTGCTTTATTCCGTGAAGGGTTTCCGAATTCATAAGTGTGTCAGAAAAAGGTGTGTCAGATGGGTCAGGTTACGGAAACTCCCCTGCAGAACTGTACCATTGTGTCATAGAATGTTAGGGCACAAAGGTTTTTTTTTTTCCTTTTTTATTAACTAATCAGCATATTAACAAACACACGACAAAACTTTGGCAACAGAAATATTCACTTTGCACAGTAACGTTCGAAATACTTAGCAAAACAAATTGTCAGGGCTAAATTTAATCTTCTATGGGCATGCGATTTGTT
This sequence comes from Ophioderma brevispina, assembly GCA_023653785.1. Lineage (NCBI taxonomy): Eukaryota > Metazoa > Echinodermata > Ophiuroidea > Amphilepidida > Ophiodermatidae > Ophioderma > Ophioderma brevispina. The sequence continues at coordinate 42,684 of JAMKCH010037519.1, read as the reverse complement.
TTGTTTACACCTTGTGTCTTTAGTGAACTTTTTTTTTTATAAGACAAATAGTTTCAAATACATTGACGTAAAACATTTAATGTTTCTTTTTACGTCTTTCTACACAGCTGCTATACCAACATGGGGTGAGTGGAGTGACTATTCTGACTGTACCGAACCTTGCGGAGGAGGAACACAAACACGAACAAGAATTTGTTTAGATGGTGACACATGTCCAGGCAGTCAAACAAGTGAACCTATCGCCTGTAATGAAGAAGCTTGTCGTAAGTCATCAACACTGAAAATTATTCAATTGTACAATGTACGTAATGCGGTTTAGAATACAATTATTGTTCCTTTCATACCTTTAACTTATCAGCTGCTATACCAACATGGGGTGAGTGGAGTGACTATTCTGACTGTACCGAGCCTTGCGGAGGAGGGACACAAACACGAACAAGAAGTTGTTTAGATGATGACGATAATGATGGTAGCACATGTCCGGGCAGTCAAACAAGTGAAACTGTTGCTTGTAATGAAGAGGCTTGCCGTAAGTTTATTATTCAATTGTACAACGTACGTAATGTGGTCTAAAAGGACGATGTAGACGAAATCACTATAGATAACACATATCATCACGTCAAATAAGCAATTTAAGATTGTAAAAAATATGAAATTTGAACACGTCCTAAAGTCTTCTTTAAAAAAAATTGCCTTTTCTTACATAAAGGTGCACGTCAAGGGTAATTTTATTTGTTTTGACAATTATTGTCGGGAAATTCAATTACATAACGAAGCCAAAGTTGAACAAAATATAATATAGAATTATTTGTTCCTTTCATACCGTTAACTTATCAGCTGCTATACCAACATGGGGTGAGTGGAGTGACTTTTCTGACTGTACTGAGCCTTGCGGAGGAGGAACACAAACACGAACAAGAAGTTGTTTAGATGCTGATGATAATGATGGCAGCACCTGTCCAGGCAGCCGAACTGAAATTATTGACTGCAATGAAGAAGCATGCGGTTAGTATGTAACGTTAAAACAAATTTTAATTTAAATTAATTTAGATTTAAATTAATATTTTTTGGAGAAAAATGCATAGTTCGATTTTCATTAGGCCTGCTCTTTATCAGCATTTGTGTTTTCTTAAAACCTAACAGCTTGTTTTCTACAATGATTGTTCATTTTGTTTATTTGGTTGATTTCTCAACATCCAAGAATACGCCTTCATGTGCATTCATTGCAGGTACTCGTACCAAACTGAGTAGATTGAATGTGATCAAACTAATAAGAAATGTGTATTAAAATCTCTTGATTCATTACCTAATTTTCGTAGTGGAGTGGGAATCGTGGAGTTCCTGGGGTGAGTGTAGTCATACGTGTGGTGGCGGGCAACAACAAAGACAACGAACGTGCGACGGTCCTATTCAAAACGACGATACAAGTTGTTCTGGAAGCTCAACTTCAACGCAAAGTTGCAATAACCAAGAATGTCCTGGTGAGTTGTCCTTTTTGGAGTGTCCTGGTGAGTTGTCCTTCTTGGGAGGATTTTGTGATCGAGAGTTGTGCATTTATCCTACACATCCTACACATACGCAATTTATCCTACACATATCTTGAAGCGCTGCGCAATGTGCTCTCATACCGCGTATCACAGGTGAATACGCATCTTTAGTATTTTATGCGATATCCTTAACATTTCTTGAAACGCATATAACTGAACGAGGTTTACATTCTCATGGTTGTATCATTAAGCTGGTTTATTGTAATATTGACTGGCGCAGATGATTGGGTGCCTCTACCGGGATTTGATGTTGACGACCTGCCTTTGTGTCTGTCATAGGAATCTCCAGAGACGGTGTGAAGGTAAGTATCTTAACAAACTAAAATAGATAATAAAATTTCATTGTATTTGTTTAGTCACACGATTGGCCCACTATATGAGCGTACCGACTCCGTGCTGGGCGTTTGATTTGCAGTGAGTTTAGCGATTCATAGCTAAAATATTCTGGTCATTATGTTGAAATTTAGTCCTTTGTGAAATTTAGCCTGTATTTGGCATTAATTGCTATATTCCTACATGTCAAAGCTCAAGTTCCTAATTTGTCCATAGACGCTGTGTATAGTTGAGTTAGTAATAGTTTGGTGGAGTTGACGCCTTATCAGATGGATGACCAATTCAAACACATAAACTGCATAAGGGTTTTGCTCTTCCGTTAGTGCATGGGAGGGGTGTTCTTAGGGACTCCCAATTATAAAAAGACTTTCCTAAAGGATTTTTAGAGTGAAATCCACCGCATGTTAGAATGGCTTCAAAGACATCAAATAAGAATTGAAAAAAATGTGTTCAAGAAGAAAAGTCAAGGCAGCATGATTTTAGTTTTGCACTAAAATGTGGAACAGACACTAATTGTGATTTCATTTTCTATGCATTGACGCACCAAGACTTGCTTGTGCTGATAGCATTAATGGTGAAGAAGGACTATAATTACCAATTAAGCACAAACATAAATGTTTTTCATGCCATTTTCTAATTTAGATATTTTAATTTACCATAGATTTCTACAGTAAACCGATATTATGATAGTCAACCGAAATAGTTATGGCCCAATGGCCATTGACTTACAAGATTTTTTTATAATTATTTAATTAGTTTATGTCACGAGTGTAATGCATTATGACAATCAGAAGCAACAGTTCCGCGTTAAGATTGTTCATTTTGATCATGGGCACATTCCCCCCGTTTTATTGCATAAACGCCATGCTATTACGCAAAAACGAGCGCAATTGAGTTTTTATTTTTTGCGTCCATGCAAGCGCAACTAAGTTTAAAAAATACAAAAATATAAACCATATATATGGCATGTTAAAAAGCTGGCCAAAAAGCCCCCCCCCCCTTTATGCAATTATATCGATTCGCGTGATACGTTCGTCCCCTGCAGTTTTGGACCTATTCCAATAAGTCCGAGAGGGGCTCTACCGGAAATACAAGAATTCAAATGCACGTGTGCCACACCTGATTATCTTGGAGGACACCCTCATTTAACTCCTCACCTCCACTACAATACAACTTCAATTCATGTATGGACACTCACTATAATAGGGTGATTTTCAGGTATTAACATGCTCACAATAACATGATTAACAGAATACCTGCCTCATTGAATTTTCACCTCCGCAAGATTGTACGGGGCAAGAACATATCAGATGAATTGAGGATATAATGTTACATCTCTGCTTGGTGTCTCTTTATGAACTCAAGGATCGAGGGGAGTGCGAGCCATTGTGGACCGAGACGGCAGACATGCCGAGCAGGAACACCCAGACTGTGTAAACAATTGGGGTCAATCCCAGACTGCATAGGTCTAGGAATTTCACCTCAATAAGGGTCCATGTGAGCCCACAAAAATCCTATCTTAACACATAACAACCGATACACTCATTTTAGCCACAAAGCCTTAGTACTTAGGGAATTTGGTAAGTCATGATCATGAAATGTTTTTGTGGATTATTAAACTTCTTGAGCTCTTTATATCCCTAAGTACTGACATGTGTTTGGCAGAGTACTATAAAGGCGTCGTAATGCTCTATAGGATTAATTCAATCACCCTCTGAAAGACCAACCAACCGTTCTCTAAGACAGTAATGGAAGTTTGCTGTGAAGTCAGGAATTCTAAGGAACTTTTTTTGCCGTATCTTCTTAATTGTTGATCCAACATATATAAAGGTCTACATATTTGAGCAGGAAATGACTCAAGGAATCCACAATATGATAATATTTTCCCAAAAAATACTAGTTTATATAAAATCATAAAAAATGGAGTTGGTACAATTTGTTTTGGTTCCCTATAAAAAAATTAAAAATGTTATAAAAATGTCCTTGGTTCGTATTTGTATTACAGAGTCATAATTCTATAGGGTCGGTTATTTCCCCTTTTTTCAATTCTGCACTATTTATCAAATTTTTTTTTTTGCCAAAAGCACACAACCGCGTTGTTTCAATTTGGGAACAACAGCCAGATGTTCCAGGTTGACATAATCACGATTTTTTACTCAAAATGAAAACTCCAAAATACCGAACACTAAATTTTGATATGCTCTATACAATGCGGGATTTCATTTCTTCCTGTTGCTGATATGGATTTCGAGTAACTTGGACCGAAAATCACGAATGATCGCCGAACGTGACCACAGAGAAAATCGCCATTCATTTTGTCCAATATGTCCCATTTCGCTACAAAATATAGCCTTACTCCAAACCAACAAGGTTTTCATATCTTGTTCTTCACACTGCTTCTGCACCAGGTCAAAATTGCTTCATCTGGATAATTATGATCAAACTTCAACAATTTATGAAGGCCTCAAATCGTGGAAATTAAATCCCATTCGGTTGCAAAAGCACTCAAGTGGGCCAAACATTTACAATTGCATACAAGGTACCATAGTGTGCGTTCATATCGGAAATAGATGCTTCAAGGCGTTTCTGATGCGCTCATTACATCGCGCGCGCGATAGCACAGGCGAGTATTGGAAAAGCGAAAATTACCGCCCCTTTTGCCAGTGCAGCCCATGTGGCTTGTTCTTGGTCTCAAAAATGGCGTAACATAGTAAAAGTAAAATGGGACAAAAAAAAAAAAACCAAAAAAATATGAGGAAAAAATAAATATATATAGATTCTGTTAAAAATATGGAAAGAAAACATGTTAATGACGTTAAAACATGAAAAAAACTAAAAACTGGCCATTGACTAAGTTTTCCGACTTCACAGCCACCTTAAGTAATATTATTAGGTGATCACTGTTTTCTTGTTCTTTACGAGGAGCCTCGATTGACGAGTCCTACTCCTCAGGGAAGGATGATGAGCATGTAAGTTTAGTCTATATCACAAGTCACAATACGGTATAGTAACGTCAAATACATAACCGAGAAGAAATGTCTGAGGATAACGAAACAGAAAGTAGTTGCATTTGCTATTTTAACTATTACGAGGCCAGGTTCTTACTTTAGTGGCAGCCTACACCGCAGCTACTATAGACCGTATTCAATATGACGTCAGCCACCAGACATGTTGGTGGACAAAACCCGTACATTCCAGGACTACAATAGATTAAGCTGTCAATCGATCCATGTTTAGCGATTGCACAGAAATCATTGACAGGTGAATGTATTGGCGGTACTGAATGCGTCTATCTTGTCCCCCAACATGGCTGGCTATTGAATACGGTAATTGTGTCTATGGCAGAGCTACTGCACAGCACTCGCTTATTATCAATGAGTTATTTTTTCTCCTCCACAATACCTATCCCAGTGGCTACTCTGTTAGTGGTTACCCTGTAGGTAGATAGATGCATGGTAGTCATGGCGTGGAGAGTACTGGAGTAGACACGCAGCTCATTCGTATTAACCCAAACCTCCAGCGGGCCATAGGTCGTTTAGAGCGACGTCGAACCGACGTTGGCACGTCGAAAACAGGTCGAACGGGTTTTTATTAAATTTACGCTCGAAAATTGCAAATTGAATCGACGTTTTAAGAATGACGTCAAATCGATTTGCATTTTCGACATAAATAGTGTGTAAATTTCTAAACTCTCGACGTCTTTTCGACGTTTCCAGCGTCGATTGCCCACTGGGCTCCTATACTACGCCGTCGTCTGCCGTCGCCTGCCAACAGACAAATGACATCGCCGCATGAGAAAGTATGACGCCCTGGGGGGGGGGGGGGGTAGGACACGACCTACTCGTTTTTTTGTATGGTATTTCAAAACGGTAATTTGGGGAAACTGCTACGTGCAATTACAATGGCAGTCTCTGTCTCAGTTACATTACAAAATCTCTCACTTATTCGAAATCTACCTTTTTATAAGAGCTAAGAACTAGCGGATGGTGTACATATACGTATTATGCCGGCAATTGCTTTAGATGTCTATACCTACTTAGTACAGCTTCCCACCTATAACATGAAGCATCTGGCCGTGTAGGTATATGGCTAGAAGGTGGCCAGGAAAAAGATCGTCAAAAATGCGTTTATTGTTGATGATTACATTGGAAAGTATAATTGATAACTTATTACTACGGTCGCTGGGATTTCAACCATGTGCCATAGGTGTTTAAATAGCGACATTATTTTCTCAAATACAAATCAATCGGTTCTTTAATATGTTTCATATGCAATAAAACCAAGATATTCAAGTCCGAAATTTCGTATTTGTTAACAGACGGAGGCGGACAGTAATAATATTAAGCAATTGGTGGAGAGTGCATTAAACGAGTATTGCCAGGACAATTATGGAATTTGTTGTGATGACAGTATTGGGACAAAATTCAAGTAAGAGTCTCAGGTTATCATGTAAACCTAACAACTTAATATCACCTATGAATCCATCAGAATAAAAATGTATTTAGAGAATATTTATTATTTTCATTTGTTCATTTGTACCGCAGTGCAAACATTTTAAAATAATCATCAAATTTATTTTGAATTCATAAAATTTTACATTTGTTTTGGACCAGACCACATTGTGATGGTTTATTCTGTTTGTGAAAAGTGGCGTTTGCTAATGCTATATAGATAACATGCATTCTTATTAATTCCATGCCGGCAAAAAAGAGACTTTGATCATCCTTAACATTTTTAGTTAAACAAACGCTATGAGTTATGCGAGATTACTTTCAATTCAGATTTAGGTTACGAATGAATTTTTTCATACAAAGATGAAGCAAAAATGCTCTTCTTGACAAGCAAGAGATGTTGAGACAAGCTTTTCTTCTTATTATCGACCTTATATAGGTTGCAACGCAAAATGATAAAAAAATTGAGATATAATGTCAAAATATAGGTTTGTCTAATTTTTGATCTTAACCCAAAGTTTGTCTCAATTGATCACAAATTCCACTCAGAGTCCAAAAAGATTTTTTAAAAAACAGTAAATGCGTGATGAAAAGCTTACTATTATCTGCATGACTGGGTTAATGAAAGTCATTGTCAGTGATTTGCTAAGTCAAAAGAAAAATCGATAATATGACAAAATTATGTTCATACGTGCCTGTAAGAAGGATAGCTATCCTAACATATCCTATAAGTGATAAGACCAAAAGCCAAATCGGATATCTTAGTATATAATTGCTATCCGTACGGACACTTACTGTGGACTTGACTTGAGGAAAAATAGCTTATGAGAATTCTACAGACGTATCCTTCACCTTTGGGCTATTCTGTCGGTCGGTGTGATGTCACAATTTGGAATTCTGCTACCTGATTGGTCAATTACGGCTCTTCCAAGTTACTCCCTGGAGTGAAAGATTACCTTTAGAGTGAATGATGCAGTCAACAAAATCACTCTTTGCAGCAAAATTACTGAATGAAATGACTTCTTTTTACATAATATCATTGACAATGATATCCTGCATCTTATCTCAAGAAAATATCTTGAGATCAGATCATAAATTGATTAAATACAGGAAATCTTCCAGTACTCCATAGACTCTCCATAGTAAGTTTCACGCCAGTTGCACTGAGTGTGTGTACTTAATTCAACAACTGCGACCGACAGAATTCCTGCAAATTTCAAATTTCGGGTGGGATCAATGATAGTATCTTTTTATTTCTATCGTAAAAATCGCTATGTAAGACAGGATAATATCAAGGTAAGCAACATTGAGGGCGATTTATTTCTCATTAAATACACATCCACTTCCTGAACCCACAAACACCAAAAATCCAGATCGACCAAAATTGGAGCGTGTAACGTATAAAATGTATATTGTTTAAAAATAATCGTTTTAGTTTTCGACTCTTATGTAATTGCTCCCTTTGATAATCATCAATTGTTGATAATTTGATTCCGAAATATAAGGGGTAATTTCAAGCTTTATAAGTCTTTATAAATGCTGAGTAAAATTGACGGTGATTCTCTGTGTGAATTATTCAGTTCTGATCTGCCATTCCTGTCAACTAACGATATTCTAACAATGTTGGAAGTCCAAGAAGTACAAATTCGGGCCCGGTTTATGACGTTCTGGTGGTAGTGACGGAATCCAACTAATCCTCCTCTCTGCTCGGTGGGTACGACTGGTAGACGGAAGAGAAAACTGGTAAGAGATAAAACATGGAACGCTTCTTATTCTGGATAAATTCAAAACATTGACGAAGTTCATTAAGTGTAGACAATTCACTTTCTTGTTGGCCATGATCGGGAACTCCACATTCCAATCCTTTCACGTCGGCCAAATACCCTGTATACAAACAAGAATGCCTTCTTAGCAGCATGTATACAACAAGAATGCCTTCTAGCAACATGTATACAAACAAGAATGCTTCAATAGCAACATGTCTACAAACAAGAATGGCCTTCTTACAACATGTATACAAACAAGAATGCCTTCTTAGCAACATGTATACAAACAAGAATGCCTTCTAGCAACATGTATACAAACAAGAATGCCTTCTTAGCAACATGTATACAAACAAGAATGCCTTCTTAGCAACATGTATACAAACAAGAATGCCTTCTTAGCAACATGTATACAAACAAGAATGCTTCTTAGCAACATGTATACAAACAAGAATGCCTTCTTAGCAACATGTATACAACAAGAATGCCTTCTAGCACATGTATACAAACAAGAATGCCTTCTTAGCACATGTATACAAACAAGATGCCTTCTTAGCAACATGTATACAACAAGAATGCCTTCTTAGCAACATGTATACAACAAGAATGCCTTCTAGCAACATGTATACAAACAAGAATGCCTTCTTAGCAACTTAATACATGTCTTATTTTTATTTGGGGTCTCCCTTTCGCCTTATGGGCCTTAATTTGAATTCATTTGGCACTGGGACCCGCATTAAACCTTGATGCGGGTTGGGAAAGTTGGGAGCTTTATAGGTACGAAAAACAATTTGTTTCACCCCCCGGTCTTAACATTGTTTGATTTCCCCTCCCTTTATAACTGAGACAAAAAGCAGCAGATTACAGAGCCATATACAGAATCCCTATAGGGGTCTGACAAGACCAGAGTGGGTCCCTATTCAGAGAAGGAGCCCTGACCAGTAAAGGTAAAATTTACAATATTGCCGTCATGGGCTGGGTGTGGTCCTCTTCTCACACAAAGCGCAGAACCCGTGCAGTATTCGCTTTTGTATTATTCATATTTTATCATGCAACATTTTATAGAACACTTTTAAATTTTATAAGTGCGTGGTTCATCACAAATACCAGGTTGGGCAACGGCCTTTAAAGTCAAAATCTTAATCATCTTACTTGATGTGTAAGGCTTTTGTTTTTAATGAATCGTATATAAGCATACAATGGCATGAATATCTCAATTTCTGTAATACCTTGCAATTTTTAAAAAAAAATTTGTTAGAGGGAAACATATTCATAATAGCCAACTGCAATGAAATGTGAAATTGATAAATATTAGGAAAAGTGTTTCAAAAGAGAATGATTGGTGTGGATGACCCTGGTGGTGGTTTGCGGGAGGGGTATAAGCTTCACAACAATCACCTTCCTTGATACATTTTCTCTTGCAAATATGAAAATTGTTTTATCAATAAATGATCATACTTTGGAAGAGACAACAGCAGGCGCCGGATCAGGGGGGGTGCCGGGGGTGCCTTGGCAACCCCACCCCCACCGCCGCCGGAATTTTTTTGGACGGAAAATGATGCTGCTTCATTATTTTATTCGGTCCATATTGACATATGATGACCTCGCTCCCTTCGTTTTTAAAATTGCCTCGGTTGACATAAGATTGCCAATTTGCTTCCATAAGTTCCCCATCCCCCGAGTCTGAGATCGAATTCCCAGAGACTTGAAGGTTACGAGCTGTCAGGTTCTGTCGACTGGCAACAAATTTGCTATGTATTTAGAGACGCACCATTGACTTCAAGGGGGGGGGGGTGGAAGTTTTCTAAAAAAACCCAATTCCACCCACCATATGAGCCAAAAACAAAAAACTTTCCCCGCTTTCATTAAAAAAAAAACTCGACCTTATAAAAGGGTTTTAAAAGGAATACAGACATGATTAAAGTGTTGGGCTTCTCATGGTTTGAGAAAGAAAATTACGACACATTGTCATACATGACGTTGCGACCAACTGTAGTTGTACTACCTTTACGATGCATGACACGGAGCAGTGCACGACGTTGACGTGCTTCATTCAAATTAGCCTTATACACCAGTTTTCAGACCATTTCTCAAAGTTAATAAAGTAGGTCTATACATGATTACTATTTTTATAATAACTTGCATTTTAAATTGGGTCTATTCAACTATTAATATAATAGTAGCTCATGGTGGTTTTGTAGGACAAATATGTCCAGGCAAAAACTCTTAAGGAAATCCACTAACATGAAGGTCCAGGAACAATAATATAAGTAGAAATTTAAATATGCCTGAAAAACTAAATACTCCAAAGTTTCGCCCGCCCCCATACCCGCATCGCTTATGCGGCCACATGGCTGCATTGCGGCCATAACATCAGGAAACTGTTTATTTTGCTTTGCAAAACAGTTGTTCCTGGCATTAAAATAATATTGTACCATCAAATTAGCATGAGAAAATGTGTTTTGGAAAGTGAACATTGCACGGGTTCCGCACTTTGCCGCACCCACACCCCGGCCGCTTGATATATCCGTACTATCCATACACTTTGGCATAACAAATGGTTAACCCATCACTACATTTTACTATTTAGCATTATTTAAAATTGTTTCTATCACATTTGCATGGAAAATGTGTTTTGGAAAGCGAACATCGCAAGGGTTCCCTCGGAAGGGGGACACACCCTCCCGCACCCAGACCGCTTGATAAACAACTCTTCATGGGCACTTCATGCTTAATTCAAACAAAACTTAACCCATCAACTACTTTACTAGTTTAGCATTATCTCAATGTGTCTAATCAAATTGCATGGGAACATGTGTTTTGGAAAGCGAACATCGCAAGGGTTCCGCTCGGAAGGTGGACACCCCCTCCCCGCACCCAACAACACGCTTGATATATACGACTCTGGCATGGGCACTCCATCTTAATTCAACCAAAACTTACCCCTCAACTCTATTTTTACTTGTTAAACACTGCTGATCACACCTCATAAGCATTTTTCATTTGTTTCTATCAAATTTGCATGGAATGTGTTTTTGGAACGCTTGATATACGAACTCTCGAAGAACACTTAAGGCGTAATTCAAACAAAACTAACTCCATCAACTAATATTTTTACTTTTTTAAAATGCTGATCCTACCTATATAAGCATTAAAAAGCATATATACACATGTAGAGTGACCACTTATCAATTTGTTTCTATCGAATTTGCCTGGGGAAAATGTGTTTTTTGGAGCAATATTGCAAGGGTTCCGCGCTTTATGCACGGGAGGGGTATCCCCTCACCACACCCCCAGAAAGCTTGATTATGAACTCTGCATGAACACTTATGCTTAAAGGCTGATCAGAGATTTCCCGATGAGGGCGTACTCATTTTTCAAACAATCGTGTTTTTTTGCATAATGCTTGTCCATATACTAATCACTGTGTGAAATAACTAAGCTCAAATCAAGTCTTTCATATAGAAAATCACAACTTTGTTATAAAATTCCAGATCCGGAAATTTTTGTTATACACGGTATCCTATGGCACTGTTATACTGTGCATAAATGTTTACTGCATGAAAACGAAAAATCAGATTCATCTCCAACTTGGAATTAAGCATTTTAGGTAACTATCTTTAGTTCTAGATGACTATTTTTAATTACTACACCAAAAAATTATATCTAGAAATCTCTGAATCAGCCTTTAATTTAAACAAAACTTAACCCATCAACTATATTTTACTATTTAAACATGCTAATCATACCTATAATTTAAGTGAACCACTTACAAATTTCAAGTTGTTTCTGAAAAGTTGTTTTGGAAAGTAAATATTGCAAGGGTTCTGCGCTTCGCACCCACCCCCGGACAGCTTGATATACGAACTCTGCATGAACACTTTATGCTTAATTCAACCAAAACTTAACCCATCAACTATATTTTACTATTTAAACATGCTAATCATACCTATAATTTAAGTGAACCACTTATAAATTTCAAATTGTTTCCATCAAATTTGCATGGGAAAATGTTTTTTGGAAAGTGAACATTGCAAGGGTTCCGCCCTTTGCGCGGGAAGGGGAGACCCCCTCCCGCACCCACCCCCAGACAGCTTGATATACGAACTCTCCATGAACACTTTATGAAATTCAAACAAAACTTAACCCATCAACTATATTTTACTATTTAAACATGCTAATCATACCTAGAATTTAAGTGAACCACTTAAAAATTTCAAATTGTTTCTGTCAAATGCATGGGGAAAATGTGTTTTTGGAAAGCAAAATTGCATAGGTTCTGGCGCTTCGCGCGGAGGGGGATAACCCCCTCCCGCACCCACCCCCAGACAGCTTGATTATACGAAGCTCTCCATGAACACTTTTGAAATTCAAACAAAACCTTAACCCGTCACTATATTTTTACTATTTAAACATGCTAATCATACCTATAATTTAGTGAACCACTGAAAAATTTCAATTGTTTTCTGTCAAATGCATTGGGAAAAGGTGTTTTGGAAAGCAAATATTGCAAGGGTTCTGGCGGCTTCGCGCGGAGGGGGATAACCCCCTCCCGCAACCCACCCCCGGACAAGCTTCATATACGAACCTCCCATGAACACGATCTTAATTTCAAAAATCCAACTTAACAACCCTCAATATATTTTCTATTAAAATGTCAAACCTATAAGCATTATAAAGTGAGAAGAACCATTCAGATTTCAAATGTGGTTTATATCAAATTCGCATGGAAAATATGTTTTGGGAAAGTAAGATTGCAAGGTCCTTCTGCGCACAACCCCCTCCCGGCAGCACACCCTGCGCGCTAATAGACCCTTTTTTACTTGCAATGTGCCTTACTATTACCTAAAAACCCCGCCACTCCCCCCCCCCCCCCTCCCCAGAATGCGGGCCTAACATAAAAAAAACATGACCAAATGAGTCAATCCCGCCCCAACCAAAAAAAAATACGTCCGCAAGTAGGCAAAAAAAATCCAGCCTATGACTTGAAGAAAAAAAAACCTGCCTCCAAAAGCCACAAAAAAAAAACCTTCTCCAAAGCCAACAAAAAAAAATTGCCCTCACCAAACTTCCAACCCCCCCCCTGAAGTCTAATGGTGCATCCCTTACGGACAGCCAAAAGAGCTTCTCGATCATTTTGTTAGGACGCTTGGTCCCTTGCTACCGTAATGCTTTATCTTACACTTTACATGACCTTCTCGTCCGTTCTATCAAACGTCACCGTGCCTCGGCCTTTGAACTGTTTACTCACTGTTAATTGTGATTATACTCGAAGTCCTGATCAAATGTCCTGAACCACTGAACTCTTTCCAGCGCACTTAGATATAAGTGATATGAACATTTCCCTTCAACTACAGTGGAAAGTTTTGATTGCCATGATAAAAAGAAGAGCTTGCCGCGCTTCGCGCGGAGGGGGATACGCACCCTCCGCACCCCCCGGTGCCCGCGTAGCAAAAATAAAATTTATCTTGACACCCCCCTCCAGTGAGTCCTGGATCCGCCCCTGGTACAACATTATTAAAAGTAACAATCATAATTGATAGGTAATGTTTGTTTTGAATGTAGCATCAAACGCGTTCAATGGAGAGTTTAAGCCCCTATCAGTAAAACCTCGTTTTTTTAATACAAATTTGTCTGATGGAAAAATATTTATCGCCGTTTGTAGAATAGCCCTAGCTACAATTGATGACCAAGGTGAACTTCGTAAAATAGTAGTGACGTTGTTTCTGTTTCTTCCGGACTAAATATGTTAGTAGGGTGGCCCACAATGTGGACATGGCGCCAGGTATGCGGGAGTGGGCACAAGAAGGGGGCTTCCCTCTGGCAAAGCGCGGAACCCTTGGAGTATTCGATTTTACAATCCTCTTTTGTAATGGAAAAGTTGAATTCTCAAAAATTACAAATTGATAATAAAAGAATGACAAGCTTTGGCCTAGTTTGAATGGAGCAAAAAATATCCTTTAATACAGCCCGCGCAAAAAAAGTGGTACAATCAGAAAAAACTTGGTTAAATATGAAAGTCAGACTACGTCAATTGCGTACACTTGGCATACTATTAAGAACAAAGACCAGGCTTTCCAATGGTGTTTGTTTCATCTTCTTTGCAATTTGTCAATCCAGAAATATAATCAAGTTAGTGCGAAACACCAAAGTCCGATTTTTGCCCTTTTAATGCAAGGCAAGTTATTTCGCGCAGTTATGCCAAGCTGTCTTGAAGCTCACAAAAGAGTGCAACTTGAAAAAGAAACAAACACCAGATTGACTAAACCAAGGTCTAGTTGTATCGACTACGTTTTAATGTCAACATAATCATGTTCAATTATAAATGTCTTCTTTTCATCACTAAAAACAATACAAAATATATTATTGCACGTCATGAAATGGCGCTTTGAATTATGACACAATTGGTATCTGTTAAAATCATCCCAGAAGGCAATGTATACAAACCAAAAAACACTCAATCCAACAAATGTTTAGAAAATATTGCATTTTACGCATTATGCATTTGACTAATTGTTGAAGTCAATAAATTTTGAATTGGAAGCACAGTATCAAGCAAGGTTTGGTAGGAATTTTGTGTTTCAGATACTTCAAGACCATAAAAACTCTCCTTTCTCCTCCAGTTGCTGTACGCTCATGGTTCTCTTTTAAACAAACAAACAACATTATGTCGAATGTTATTCACTTTATCGTAACTACTGATCATAACTTCCACCATTACTTAACTTTCGTCGTATATTGTAGAGTTTCCTTTATTGAAGTCAATCGCTTTTTGGAAAGAATGTTCCACAATCTGTCAAATGTGAATAACTTATGTTAAAACTAATTCTTTTCCAACAAATTCACCGTTTCCCTGCACGCGGGGGGGAGAAAGTGGCAGAAACTCGTTTTTTGTGTTCCGCATGAAACTGGAGTTATCTCCCGTTTAAACAAGCAAATGAGATGAAACAAAAAAATCCTGAAAGCTTGTCTTTCTCTTTAATGTGATGTACAAAACGACTTGTTTTGATGAGAATATAATATTGAAAAAAAATCGGTTTCTGATTGTAACCATTTTTTTAGACAGGCTGTATTTTTGATCTCCCCTAATACCGGCTGGAAATTGTTTGACTCCCCCCCTTTATGGAACCTAAATTTGTTTTTGATCCCCCTCATATTTCCCACCCCCACCCTAGTATTTTATGAACACCTTTCAACTTCAGGACAAGTCCTTTATTTTGTTTTTTTTCACAGTCATGATCCTTGTCATAATTACCAAATATTTCCTTTGATATATTATTTTGACATTTTGTGTGGAGTACCAAATAACATGTAGTTTGTTTTGCTAGTATTGATAGTTTGTTTGCCTGAACAACTTACCTTCCCGCAGTTCATTGTTTTATTCGATTCAATTGTGATTAATTGCTCAATGGGAATCGAGAATGGTGGGTTGGTCGGCAAACGGAAGAACATTGCAATAATGAAGAAGTACTAGCTATATCATCCACATAAAATAATAAAAAACTGACCTAGGATTTTCCTTGGAGTACATCATTTGTTTTTATGAGAATCCTTGTCTAATAAAAATATTAACGTCATGTTGCTTATGTTTGTTTTCCTGTTTCCTAAGTAGCTCTTAAGCAATTCAGTAGAACTCCCTTTAATTTATAATAATCTATTTTTTTAATTTTAGGTTGTTTTTTTGTTTTATTTGAAATCTGTAAAAGAAATCAAAGTACACATTGTACATTCATCTCTACAAAGTTGAAACGTTTAAATTATCCATTGTTTTTTATATCCTAACCCTGAATTACTTGCACAGCACTTGAATTACAACATTTTTGAAATAAATACGACATTTACTGACCCCTACAACAACATTCCATTTCTGCTGGGGTTATTCCTTTTTTTACTATCATATCAGGATCATTTTTGACTGTCATATTATGCTTGATGCCTTGAATTGGCCAGCGGATAATCCCCGCTATGAACGGTCTTGATGCAGCCGTGGCCTCTGCAAACCCCATTGGAATCTCTGGTCGCTCAAATAACGGTTGTTCCTCCGGCTGGAGCACCAACTGTACCCAGGACTGATGTCTTAAACAAAACACCCATAAAGACTGATTCGCCTAAGCAATACCCTGACAGAATTGGTTGCTCGTGGCGAGGGCTATTGCCATACCCACGACATTAGGACTGAACGTCCGTCCTACTGAACGCCCGAATCCGACATCTAACAACGTCTTTGTCATTATCGTCGTATCTCTGGCTGCGGGTGTTTATAACATTTATTAGGCGGGTTTTGGGTGGCTGCTATTTTTGTATGCTTCGAAGGAAATGCATTATCGGAAAAGCACTCCTATGTGGATGCATAGGAGAGAGGAGGTTATGCTAGACATAACTGGAAATTTGCCGGGGAATGGTATTCTCCCCGAGGGCGACAACCAGTAATATGAATCCTAGCAGTATCTCAACGTGAAACAGCGAGAACCGACCGTTACCCAGAAGACAGAGCTATTGTAGTCAATGGTGGAAGACGTGGACAAAGCAGCACCTGTGGTGCCAACGAGCTCTAGTCGTACTGGATCCAAGCCTCCTGGGTGACGCCCAGGTGATCCCTTTGGTGAATCGATCGCAGACAAGTAAAATCAGAAAATAGGATCAGAAACATCACCCCCCCGGTTTAGTGCATCCCCTTCATTCTGAATTGAGTATTGCAAGAAGA
The DNA here is from genome assembly GCA_023653785.1 of Ophioderma brevispina. Lineage (NCBI taxonomy): Eukaryota > Metazoa > Echinodermata > Ophiuroidea > Amphilepidida > Ophiodermatidae > Ophioderma > Ophioderma brevispina. Next base: position 25,886 of record JAMKCH010037519.1, on the reverse strand, counting down.
GCAAACCTGTCACTCCTTCAATTGACACCAGGCCGAACAGAATTCACGCCGTGCGATTCAGTTGCCTTCTCCATATGTGTAGAAAGCGCCAGCAAATGGGGGTATTGGGGGGGGGGTGTCCCAACGAGAGCGATGTTCCCAATCGCGATCGAACGGAAGTAAGCAGGAGATCCGAAGAAAAGCATAGTGTGGCCCTACACCTGAGCCCGCAAAGACGTTCGAATAACCAGCAATCCAGTCCTATCTTTTAGGATAGCCCAAAAAGAGAGGTGTATTTTCTCTCCAACATAACACAAACATTTGTCGTTATTACCAAGATCCAATTCATCAATCTTGAAATTGAGGGTATGGATAGACTGCAAAATATATTTGCAGAGATGTATAAAAACTGCGAGTCCCTTTTCGTATTTGAAGAAATCGCAATACTGAGCAAGCGTACACAACACAACAATTTTATATAAAAATTCTACCCTATTTTATTGTACACTTTTTTGGGTTTTATTACAACATTAGAAATGTCAAACCTAGAATTGGGGGTTTGCAACGCGGGAAAAATGTTTGTGGGAATAATAGTCTGTTTAATGTTTCTTCCGAATATCTTTTGATTAGCCATGCTTTTTCTATAACAATAATATTAATATGTATAGCAGGTAACATATATTTAGATATATTTCCTTAAGAATAAAATTTTTTTGAAAGATAAACAAAACAAACACGTTGAACGTTGCAGCAGATGAAGTTACCATCTTTATATCACTAGCTTTCGATCATCCAAGACCTTCATCTATTTTGTACATTATCTTGAAAATGAAAGTAATATGAACAAAGTTAGGCATCTTCATATATCACGATAAATTCAGAGTTTTAGGGCACATGTGCTGCATTCAGACCATACAAGCACACTGTTACAAATATTTTCCTGTAAATTTAACGGAGAAATTTTCTGGCAGCGAAATTTCCAGACTTTTTCAGTAAGTTTACAGACTTTCCCGGTAAAACAATAGAAGCTGTTGTCAATTTGGCCGGAACTTTTACAGCATTTTTACAGAATTTTCCTCTAATCACGGGAAACATTGCGTATTTTAAGAAATTATCCGCAATTTAAAAATACAAGAAGTTCTTTAATTTTGCCCGCCAGGAAGTTTTTCGTCAATTTCCGTAAATTAACAAGTTCAATTTTGTTTTCAATGATTTTTTGTTTATCATGGCGCGTAATATAAAAAATAAATGATCACATTGAAAGTTGAAGAGGGAGGCATTTCCTATCAATTTTTGTTTTTTTTTAGTGAATTAAGAAACCATTTCCGGAAAATTGACGTCCATTTATTTACAGCATGTGTTTAACAGTGTACGGGTTCTATTTCTCATATATATATATTAATATATATATTATATATATAATTTAATAAACTTAGTAGTCTTTCTGTACAACAGTACGGATGAGGTGGTTCCAGCCATAATCCATCACCTTTGAGACGGCTGCCCGGGTAGAGTGGTCCTCCAGTTTTTTTGTTTTCGATATAATATTTGTATCGGCTTCTGAGCTACCCAGAATGCATCAAAATACCAACGAAATGTATTTTAAAGATACACTAACTTTTTATCTCAACATTTTGTTTTTCACACGCCATGTTTTAACGCTAAATTATTTTGCCTAAAACTGTATGTATTTCCCTAATTATCAGTTGCGCATATTTTGGTGGAAAAAAGCAAATCGGCCACGGCGTTCTTATGCTAATTAGCATAAATAAGCATTTTGGTAGCGCTATTCAAAACTTGTTTTGCCCCTTAAATCGTTCTGGAGTGACCTTTTTACATTTTTATTTCAGCAATGTAAATGTATTGATGTTGTCCTATTATGAGCCAAATTCTATGGAAAAAGTCCCTTTGGGAAAGTGTTTTTCCATTTTTTGGAGGGAGAATTTATGCGAATCACAAATATAGGTTTATGGAGATTCAGTTCATAACTGAATTAAATTTGTTAGGGCACCATATTTGTTCCATAGTAATGCGTATAAAATGTTGGGGAAAAATAAAGATTCATATGCGATTCACCTTTATAACTACTTCAAGATTCATCATTTCGATGAATCTTCACCTAATCTTGATTGGTAGGTGAACAACTTTCCTCTTTTAAGTAACAATGGAGGTGCCACCTGTGGCTTAACAAGGCTATAATATTAGTGTGCAAATATCCTAAAATTAACTATGCAACTGAAAGGGATGTATAGTTGATCATTTCGTCGCCCACATCACATACTGTCTTATCTGACATTTTTGAGATATTTTGCATATGTACTTTTTAATGTTATGGTCTATACATGCACAAAGTTACAATCTTGAAAGTGACTTAATTAGTGAGATATTAATTAAGAATTTTGATCAATAAGCTCAAAACTGCATATCGCTATTTCACTGTCGTATGTTTCATTTACACGTAATTTCAATAGGCGTATAATTAACGCTGCTCGTAAAACAAGCTGTTTACGCTTTAAACATACAGATCTATGTGCGTTGTATCTGCCTCGTGCGTGAACTTGACGTATTTCACATAGAGATCTATCTGAACGCATTGAGATATAACGGTGAAATTAGCGTCGTATGTGAAAATACGACTTTTTTGCGTTTCACATACAGACTTATGACTTTGTAGCTTTATATCAGGAATACAATTGCACTTTCAAAACTCAGCAAGGTTAAACTTAAACTTCAGAATGTTTTCTTCATAGTACAAAATTAAAACATAAATTGTAATGTTTAATTCCATAGTACAAACATGAAATCTCCCGGTTAAATTTCAATGGCAATTTTCTCGAAAACGGCATTTCGTCAGATAAGACAGTATGTGATGTGGGCGACGATTTAAGAAAAAAGAAAGAACGAACAGAAATACGTGCAATGTGTCCACGTGTGTGAGGTGAATAAATGTTACTGTGCATCAACACATTCAAAATGTGTCTAAAAACAACTCTAATGTAAACTTTATGTAGAAAATATATAGGCAACTCTAACCATTTATTTTTGTATGAAATCAATTATGAATAAATAACTCATTGCACCAAATAATTGCTCCGTCATCTGTCTTGGTACTATGTTTGTAAACACACATATCCACACGCAACAAAGACTGCTCGGGAAAGAGACTGGTTAAAAAAACCTGCTCTTCGCCGAATAGCTGGTGCAAATTTGTTTACTGTGTGCCCTTTGGATCACCCTGTATACTTGCATTGAAAGCCTATTTCCACTATTACTCAGTCAGCTATTGTGTAAGAATGTGCTCAGAATAGAGAATACAACAAGAGATGCAAACACGACCCACCAGATCAACACAACACACGAAACAACATGTGTCACGAATGCACACAGTTACGCTTGGCGTGAATGAGTGACATTTCAGTTGCCAATGCATCAGATGTAAGTTAGAATTTATTTTTGACCTCATTTGACAATTGGCTACACCTTCAATACAGATACAGATCACCGTTCTGTATTATCAGCTTATGATAGTTGCAAGTTGAATGACAGTCCCATTTGTTTGTCCCCAATGGCTTCTTCGTAATACTGTATTATTTGAGATCTAATGTCCTCAAATGACCTTTGCCCACACTCCAAATACAGATCACTATCATGCATACCCTTACCGTTACACGTTTTTTCTGTTCATGACCTTTGGCATATCTGTAATTAGTGTCATTAATTAGTGGGCCATACATTGATTCTTAGCTTTAAGAAAAGTCAAAGTCGAATTGACGAGATTTCGGTTTGTGAGTCACTTGAATTTTGGACACCACTGGATTGCAAACAACGGACGACGGACCTTTGCTTCACAGCATACTGTCGCATGGTTTAACTGGCAGGGCGATCAAACATTGCGTTCGCTGCAGATTAGTGCTTGAATTTAACTTTCAATTGATAATAGAAACTACCTCTAAAATATACGACAGCTTCAGGAAGTGGGCGACGTAATTTGCTATACGGTTAGTGCTGATAAATGACATTTATTCACCATCTAGCAACAATGGGTACCTTGAAAGCCCTCAAGTAACAGGCGTAAGAGTAAATATTATGAGGTCCCGCCCTCACACAAACAAAATGTTTCATTGTGTTAAACCACAAACCAAAATTCCACATTTAACATTATTTCACATGACTTGTTTGCTAAATGTAGTATGCACATTGATGCGACTATGACGTCAACTCGGCCTTGGATGATTAAACAATGTATTATTTGATGGAGAATTGGTTTTACCGACGGAGAAGGAAAGTCACGGCATACTCTTGTTTTGAGTATCGTTACACACTTATGTGATATGTACTGGATGCGAATTCCACTAATTAATAATTCGTGATTAATTTTACACCCCCCCCCCCCCAATGATGGCGTGAACACTGCGTTGTCATTCCTTATTCCTGTCAAACATCGTCTGATGATAACTGGAAGCGTTATCGAGCGATTTAGAATGGCTTTTGAAAGATCATCCTATTCATCTGGAGTATTCTTTCTAGAAGAGTCCAATCTATTATCTGGATTGTCTTATTCAAAATGACCAGTCATTTTAGTACATTCTGATTCGCATCGCCTAAAGACCGCCATCATCTTAAAAACAATTCCAGGTATCCTCGTCAGACATCACAGATCACTTTCCCATATTTTATATCACTCCAACTAAAAACAAGCTCCCAAAATTACTGTCTACAGACGTGACTACAGAGAACATAACATCCGCAATTTTAATCGTAAACTTAGTACTGAAACATGGCACAACACATTCACCCAAACAGATCCAAGCCATGCCTACAACCACTTCATCACAACATACCTTAACCATTATGAAAACTCTTTTCCACTACAGAAGAAGGTCCTCAAAAAGCACACCCGCAAACAGCCATGGATAACAAATGGAATTATCAAATCAATTAAACACAAACACACCCTTTATAAAACATACATTAGGAAAAACACACCCACAGCAAAACAAAAATATAAACAATACAAAAACAAACTCACACATATTATTCGCAAAGCAAAGAAAACATACAACACGGAACAACTTAACAGCCTCAAACATGACTTGACTAAAACTTGGAAATTTCTAAATACAATTATTGGTAGAAAAACATCATCTAACCAACTTCCCAAGACTTTTACCCACAACAACAAAAAGATTACCGAACCTTCCGACATCACTCGTATCTTCAACGATCACTTTACTAGACTCGCTAAACCTTTGGCTAACAAAATCCCATCTCCAAACACTCCATTTCATGCCCATCTTACTAACAGCATTCAAAACTCAATTTTCTTTTACCCCATCACACAGTCGATGAAATGCACGAGTTGCACCAACAACTAACATCTGGTAAAAGTGCTGGCGCTGATGGTATTGACCCAGGTATTGCTAACAAAACATTCGAACACATCACCTCACCTCTTATGTACATCTTCAACCAGTCACTCACCTCAGGCATAGTTCCCCAAAATCTAAAATCTGCCAAAGTCATTCCCATCTTCAAAAGTAAAGATCCTCACGACATCACCAACTACAGACCAATTTCTGCCCTTCCTTCTTTTTCAAAAATCTTGGAAAAGATTGTGCACAATCGTCTTTTCACTTTTCTAAACAAACATAACATTCTTGTTGATGCACAATACGGTTTCAGGCCCAAGCGTTCTACATATATGGCACTCCTTGAACTAAAAACTAATCTGAATCAAGCACTTAAAAACAAATATCACACCATGGGAATCTTTATGGACCTCTCCAAGGCATTCGACACAATTGACCACAATATTCTACTTCATAAGCTTCAGCACTATGATGTTCGTGGTGTTGCCTTGGACTGGTTCAGAAGTTATCTCACAGACCGCACTCAATCTGTATACGCACATTCAACTCAATCGCCAACTGCCGAAATTACAGTGGGAGTTCCTCAGGGCTCCATACTGGGTCCGCTACTCTTCATTATCTACATGAATGATATCACAAATATATCTAACACACTCAAACGTATCTAATTTGCAGATGACACCAACATCTTCCTCTCAGATCCAAACTTAAACTCTCTTTTCCGAAACATAAACCACGAACTTACAAAAATCACTGACTGGTTCCGTGCAAACAAACTGTCTCTCAACATATCAAAAACTAACTACATGCTATTCTCTACTCACAATACAAATCACAATTATATAGTCACCATTGACAACCAGCACATCTCGCAAGTTCATACCACAAAGTTTCTGGGTATCACTATTGATGATAAACTCACATGGAACCAGCACATCAACTCCATCATTATCAAGACCTCACACGCAACAGGCACCATTTACAGAGCAAGACACCACCTCCCATCCTACATACTAAAAACATTATACAACACAATTGTTCTTCCACACCTTACATACTGCAATATTATCTGGGACTCAAACTTCCAATCTCGACTAAACCAACTCAACACCACTCAGAAATGGGCTATCCGCACGATCACCAACTCACCTTATAGAATTCACACCTTACCATTATTTCATTCCCTCAAGACACTAAAATAGCTGACATTATGCCCAAAAAAATTGTTGTATTGGAGTAACGGGCCAGTGCAAAATAGGGTAGGGCGGGCGGATTTTTTTTGTAACATTCACTTACCTGTGCTTTAATGCATGATGCAAGCTAATAAATCACACAATGACAAAACAACTCAGTTGGAACTCTGGAGAGAGCCTTTATTCAGCACCCGGGTTCAGCAACTTTCATTTATTGGCATAAAATGAACACTAAACATTCTTACAAGTACCCAATATAAGATTTTTATAAATTTGGCAGTGGTCTGGTGGTGGTGGAAGGATAAACAAATACATGTACAGACACTGGTGGAGAGGTTCCCAAAATATTATATGTTGACATAAAAATGGCCTAACACCCAACGGATTCATGACAAAACGCCAAAACATGACGATATGGTTCATGTCCGCCAATATAGCGCACTGTAACTGTTCATTCAGCAACACATCCTTGTACGGCCCAGCGTCCGAACCGGCAGCTTTAACACTTTCAATGACAAACTTGCCCATATTTTCCCTCGTCTATGATATTTTGAGCAACATCTGCAACACTGGAATTGAGGTCAACACGTCTCAGAACATCAAACAGAAATTCAAAACCACACTTTCCCTTCACAGAAACGCTGTACGTGGAGGCTACCATTTTGCATCTACGAACGCAATTTTTGATGCGTTATCCGTTTTATAGAGGAGCCCCGTACATCGTATTTCTGCAAAAACTTGCTTGATTTTTTTTTTTCGTTTTTTTTTTTTTTTTTTTTGTTTTTTTCTTTGTTTTCCTCACGATTTTCCTCGATTTTTTTTTTTGAAAATTCTAGGGTCGGGCCGAATTTTAGGGTCGGGCGGGTTACTCCAATACAACAATTTTTTTTTGCCTTAACAAACTCCAAGCCGCACTTTTCATACATGACTATCACTATAATAATCTACCTTCTAACCTTCTACCTTCTTCCTATACCGCCCAGCCTCTTTTCGTCCTGGAGCATAATTGTGTTGGACAAATTTTCCACATCTTCTTCTCTTCTACTCTTTCTGTTTGATCTGTGTAATGTGTTGCTGTTATGTTTCTCCTCTTGATTGTCTTATGTCTATGTACACGTTTTTGTCTTTAAAAGATTCTCATTTTAGTCACATCGGTCATCCTGATTCTCATTTCCCTCAATTGTTTGTATCAATTCGTTTGTTTTATACCCCTTTCAAACGCCACCTTTTTTTCACCTGGACCGATTCATGATGTCCACTATTTATGTTATATGTTAGCTTTTTAGTAAACTACCGTATAAGTAAGGGCCTCCATTAATTATAAGCTCTAAGGAGTTGTCCACTGGAGGTCCTAGCATAATGTTTTTCTTTTTCACTGTTCTTATCGACATATTATCACATTGTATCTGCTCCTTTTTGTAAATTTCAGTCACATATATGTATCTATTGCTGAATAAATTGGATATGAATATGAATATTGAATGTGAATAATTCGCTGAGCAATTAACTTGCCGTTTCCTCAATAACAGGATAATGGAGCATTTTGAAATATTATTTTTCGTTGCTGTGACATATGTTTATAATAGTTTCACTATAAAGGAGCTGTATTGTTCCATATAGCATACACAACACATGCATGGGCACAATCGTACTCTACAAAGTAAGTAGCACGGGCGTTCCTTTCTAAACCAACCATTATCACACAACGACGCCACAAAAGAACAGCATAAATTGCACAACATATTTTCCGTGCACTTCATGTCTAAGAAAGCCCGCGCATCATTTTTTGTTGGGGTAACTTTAATGTTGCATGGCCCTGATGTTATGGCCTCTCCTATATTTTAAAGAATTAGAAGTTTTCATTTTGACATCACTTTCAAAAATTCGTAAATCGGTTTAAGTGCCAACCTTTCTTGGACGAGGCAGCGTATAGATGATGTGACCTATGGCGTCACTTGTTGACATTCAGAGCCCCCTGTTTTTTTCTGGAAGGCAAAATTACAAACGTGTTTTCTGTGACAGACCCCATAAAATCGGTTTAAAATCTTACTTGCAGAATCTTTCCTTATCTAAATTGGTCCCACAAAATGCAGCTTGGGTACATTAGCTTATTATGCTTGATAATAAAGTTAGTATTTTTAATTCGAAACAAAATTACAACACCAGCAAAAAACCGAATTTCCCCATGCAAAGTATAGGTGCTTTGGCCTGCCAGTTTCTCTCTCCTCTTACAGTACAAAAACCAACAGGGGGCTCCATAAACATAAACCATGTCACTCATCTATACATTGCAAATATTTTTAAATGCCATCAACACCAAACCAGCTAGCGCGACGGAAATCGCGGCATAATTCCTATAAAAATCTGATGAGCAATTGGAACATATCCGTTCGGTCTTTAGTTCAAATTGAAACTGGAATCAAAATGTGACTCCAATATGATCCATTCACACCACTCAGCCCTCAGCATTTCTTTTTACACTCTGACGGCTATTCTATCACTTACCTCAAATTTTTTATTATATTCATATCAATAACCAATTGAAATGCCGCTTACAAATATTTAAGCGCTAGTCCTCTTAACTCTTCAGAGTAGATACAAAATTACGTCACGTGAGAAATAAAAGGAAAATAAAATGATGTGAACATAATATGGCACTTTGAAATCCCTGTAATAAGTTTCGAAAATGTCCATAAGAGTACCAAGCCCAAGACAGTTGTACGCTACAATCAGAAATTACTTAGAAACCTGTTAAAAATGTGCAAACGTGAAGTACAAACATTGGACGTGATCACAGACCACTGTAATGGATGGATGGAAGCAGTAAGTACTCGAAGGATTATACAATTCAGTTAACGAAGCTGTTGCCATCGATCTCCGTCAAAGTTCTTCAATAGGAGAGTCCAGTCCTTCATTCTGCGAGAGATGTCAGTAATCATAAACAAACGTAAAAAAGGAAAAGCACTAAGATTTTGATCTGCAGTCAATTAAAAAAACCGGAGGAGGAAGGGCGGACATATTACATAAAAAAATAATGATTAATGACCTTTTAACGTCGATCCTACCTGAAGACGAAAACTTCCTTTTGGAAGCAACCAGCAGTATCAGCTCAAAGGAAGAGCTATGAATCCATTCTCTTTCAAATTAGAGGAAAATACGTGGAAGGGGCAAAAAATGTATTCTTTAGTAAAGAGCGTCTTTTGAAAAAGTTTACTCAATCTCGGAAGGAGGATTATTGATAGCTATGGCTTATTTTGGCTACCCTGGCAACATCATTCCGCCTTCTGCGTATGCCTTGTACATGCAACCGTTCAAAACAAATAGACGGCAGAATAGGTAAAACATTCGCAGCAGTACACATTTAACCACATCTCGAAAGGATTACATCAAGTGCCAAACCGAAGAAAATATGAAATCTATCATGAACTGATCCTGTCCGTACCTCTATAAATATGGAGTAGAATCACGAAACTCTGGAAAACGAGACGACGAGATTTACCATATTTCAAATGACCTGCTTAACAACAGCAACATGAAATGTTTCAAGACTCTACTGATACCGAGTCACATCCATATCAAAAGATCCCCTAAAACGTCACGGCCGTCAAGTAATTATATATCAGTAATTAGAACACTTGCGCTCTTTGGTCATACCAATCATATCAAAAGAAATGATACATACCCCCAAAATCCTGCTAGAAGGAAGAATTGAGGGCACGAACCAGAGGAAGGCCACTAAAAGCTCTAAAACAAGCAGTGCGATGATTCTAAAGATAGAGGTCTCACATCCCTACTTACACAGGACATTGGGCTCGAGACAGATGTTGAATGACCAGAGTAGAAGTCTTATGTACGGTCAATGATCAGTTCCGGGTTACAATACAAATAGTACTTATTGAAATGCCAAAAGGGATCCACTTGACACAGACAAAGCCAATTGGTTTATATGAATACTGGGTCTACGTTGACGATCTAGTCCGATTATGCTTTGATTTTCAATTGGATGCGATTATGATCATAACGATTAAATTGTCCAAACACTAAGCTGACCGGTTGGTTGGACAGTTTAATACCACAGTTTTTCATATAACCACGTGTGAAGGTAACTGCCATTTTAGGTTGTCATTCAATATTTTCCCGTGTGCCTTTTAGTGACCATTTTGGCCTGAAGCCTTTGACTGACCTTTACACTAAAGTTGGCACCAACAGTGACTACCTATACAAATCGTTCTTATTTCTTTCACCCTAAGCATGCATTGAAAACCAGCGTAAATCAAATGTCGACAAAAAATAAAGTCAATTCATGGTAATAAGCTTTACTATTTAGTTATATCGTGTTTACACAATTTCTGCAGTAGTATGCAGAATTTTGAACTCTCTCGCTCCTTAGCGTTAGCGTGGAAGTTTTTTAAGAAACGCCATCATGTTGACCTGTAAAGATGTAAGCTTATAACAATAACACATCGTCCTGCAGTATGTAGAACGCATCGCTAAACTGTACTCTTTTCAAGTTCATGAGTTTTGGTTGCTGTTGATTAGATGACAGGTCGCTAAATTTTGGTACACAAGTTTATGCTAATTAGTCCCTGGCACTGGCACTTTGGAACAAAAAAAGCGTGGGACGGACACATCACAGGCTAGGTATAAAAGGCCTGCCTATGAACTTAATCATCATGCTCTTTTTTCGCTTGAATGATGAAACAATTACAGAATGGCTGTGGTCATGTTTTGTTGTAACGTTGTTGATGTAATACACACGAAAATGTTTGCCGTTTCCTTATTGTTTGTTTTCATTTTACCTTCGCCCATATTGTTCAGGGCGTTTTGGACAAACCGATGATGGCGATGAAGATTTTTACACCATAGTTCGCCAGGCGGTAATTTTCATCCATTCTCCCGTCATACATGCTCAATAAACGACATATTCACGGACCACACCGGCATAGCAGGAAAACACGACAGTTTTCGGCTCCTTGTCCGTTGATACTTGAGTGAGTCTGAGAAACAAGCCGTCGTGGACAAACCCCGCGTTTCAGAAGTGCCGACACACAACAAAGCAGCAAACATCAATATATGTAAGTGAAAATCCAATGTACATTATTGTTTCATAATTACCTAATTATAATCAATTGTTCCCCATATATTTTATAATCACAATTATTGTTTAATTTTTAGGTATTTTACTGTCAGAATTCTTCCAATAAATTCCCGCAAAAAATACATATACTTGTTAAAATTATTTATCCAAACACATTAAAAACATTATTTGGTTGAGTTATTACCGAGCTTGTGATTTAAAAAGAAAAACACTTAACGAACACCTTAACATAAAAGGCATATCTACAAATATCAAACCAAAACGTGTATATCCCTACCGTAGAGGAATCTACCGATCACCGCAAAAAATTGAGGTAAGCGTTATTTGTCTTGTTAGATCTAAAAGGGTCAATCCCCCGTAAGCCAAGCAGTTTGTTGTAACATTATATTACATCAAACTGTAAATATAAAGTGAAATGTGAAATTTGTATAAAAAGCTGTAATTTCACGGGGTTTTGTTGGCATAAATTGCTGCCAAGATTTCCTGTAAACTTACAGTATTTTCCCCTGTAAAGTCTGGTACTGAATCGTATAATGAAATATTGAATATCTTTACCTTTGATGCATAATGCTTTGTCCCAGGGTGTTTTATCTAATGCGGTTTTTAAGAGGAAGCGTTACACGTATCACACTGACATTGTAGTACAAATTTGTTTCATAATTTCCCTTATTTCGGTCCATAAATGGCCCCCTGGGCTCAAACTTTCGTAAACAGGCATTTCAGAGTACACCCCCTCATCTTTAAGTGCATACTGTTTAAAAATATCCGTTTAAATTTGAAAATACCTACTCCGCATTCGCCCCTTAAAAATATGGATTTTGGTAAGCATAATATTTTATGCTAATTAAGCAACTTCATCCGACCCACACACACGATAGGACACAAATGTGAAAAATTCTGATTTTTGCGCTAATGTGAAGCTTTCCTATCAAATATCACCATGTGAAAGGAGAGAATTATTCTTTGTACCAAAATTTGTGATTTTCTATTTCCTAGTGGAGCAAATAGAAATTTTAAAACCTATATTTTATATAGACATATAAGTATATCAAGTACCCTGTATTTTCACTTTAAGACATTACTGGAGCCACTAAAAGCTAAGAATTCTATCATGAATGTCTAATCTATATCAAACCACTATATATACAGAAAATGCGGATGGTGTTTGCCCTTTTGCCCACCTGGGACGTACCGATTTACATAATTCCGACTAGTAGACACCAAAAGCAAGAAGGTACAACTCTCCCCCCCCCCCCCTCTCTCCTCTCTCTCTCTCTTTCTCATTTATCCCCTCACACACTGAAACCCAATCTCTCATATACTATCTCAACTCAACCACCAAACACTTTCTCACTCACACACACACTCTCTCACTCACACATTTTCACATTCACACAGCACACCTGAATGTACCCAACGCCACAAACACGCATCATACACTCAACATTTAAATAAAAACACTCCCGCACGCGTACATTCACACTGAAGAGATACCACAATTAGTAGGGTTATAAATGGAGAATCCTATTCTTGAAGTAGAGAAGAAGGTTTGTTTTTTTTCTTTAGTTTGAATGGTGCGGAAGAATCCAATTATGTTGGTCCAACCTCTGGGAAATGTTAGGAACTTTGTAAAAGGGGGTAAAATTAGTACAGGTGTAAATTTGATTCAAGTCAAATTTGTGTTAACTGTAACACACGTATGTCTTTTGTCTCATTATAAGGATTAACAAGGTATCGTTGTCTATGTTCGACCTTATTAAGCAGGTACAGCCCTATTAAGGTTCAAGATCCTGGGGGTAAAACGTTATCCGTGCTCCGATTTATTTTAACTGGTTTCAACTCTTTCGTCATGGCCTCTTGTTTACAATGTTTTGCATTTAGTTTCGTAATTAGTGGGCAAAATCTAACAAGTGGTCTACTGGTCTATAGGTGCACCAAACTTTACCTCAAATTGTATACGGAGCTGTCACAAAGAATTTTAAATATGACTTTCTGCTCAGCAGCGAGGGGCCAGCCGGTTCAACAAAATTGAGCATTCGGATATTTTTCTAATCTTCAAGCTTCACACGATGAAAAAATACCTTCAAACCTTGTTCCCCAAAGTTCTAAAATAGGATTCTCGTTTATACCAACCCCAACGACGCATGACACACCTTTCATATTATATAAATCCTCATATTGAAGAAACTTGGGATATTATTTTTTGTTTACAAATATTCAGGGTGATATTCAAAAAAATCGTTAGTAGACAAGCTGCCAACGTCAACAGCTCTAACCTTCATTAAAGCTTTGCTGATATATATGTAATTGCGTGCCCATACCACAACCGTTTAACCAAAGACTAAAAAATCCTGACAAAGCATTAGCAAAGGCAATATCCTTGCTTAAGTGCTTTTAAATCTAAAACCAATTTATATCAAAGTTAACTGTACACCGAGACATGGACAAATTATTATCATTCTACTCAGATTCTTAATCTTTCAACGAAATGCTAGCTAAATGAGCAATCCACCGTTACTGCTCTAAGAGGTGACCCGGAAGTGTAGAATTGTAAGGATAAAATAATTGTAATTTTCAGTACCAAAGGGTTTTTTTCTTTCTTCCTCTCTTTCTTTCTCTACTCACTTTTTCCAATTTCTTTCTCATTCTCTATTCTATCCTCTCGGGGCTCTCTCTCTCTCTGTCGTCATTTGTTCCTCTCTTTCTCATAGCTCTGCTATCATTTGTCTCTTCTCTATTTTTCGTTCGTTCTGTATTTCCTTCTCTCTTTCCAACATGACCATTGCTAATTCATAGAACCAAATGAACATATTCTATCACTTTTTTACCCAGTATGATGAAAACTTTACATCCCCAGAACAAACAAAATCTGAGTACCCCGGGAAATAGGACACCCTACAATCAAACTACAGAGACGGATACACAACTTCCCAGAAAGAGAGGGCTTGGGTTCGCTTCGCGATCGCTTCGACCGCCGGTGCCACAAAATATAGGGCTTTGATTGTCATAGAGGGGACATGTGCTCCACCCTCTAAATCTGCCCCTGAACTACTTCCAATCAAGTAAAAGTCCTCATTATTGGTGAGATGTGGTTATCTGGATATAATAAAACTATTCCTTGATTTTAATCCTAGAACTCCATCAAATAATGTGCACCATTTTATCTAAAGCGGGAGCAACTTTAAAATCTTGACCTCTGTACAACTGAAAATTGACCCTTTTTTTATTGATTTTTGTGTTGTTAGCCTATAACTCTTAAAAATTACGTTGTATGTAGATAGTATAAACTATTTCCTGCAATCCTTGTGGGTTGACAAAAACATGGGATATCATACTTTCAAATTTGACCACATGTACAACTTGTCTGGCCTCCTCTCCTTAAGGCACTTAAGAATCGCGTTACAGGGGTTCCTGTCAGTCAACATATTTAATCACTCAACCTTTTTGTACTTGAGATGTGTGTTACAAATGTCTGATAGCTCCTGGGTTAATGGTTCATCGATGGAAAAGATGAGAAAGAGAGAGGGACGAAGGGAGAGAAATGTGTGTGTGTGTTGTGTGTGCGGGTGTGTGGTGTGTGTGTGTGTGTGTGTGGGTGGGTGTGTGGGGTGCGTGCGTGCGTGAGTGCGTGCCACTTTGTTCTTATATTACAAAACATCGTTAATACGCTATCGTAAACGTAGTGAGAATGTCGATGGACACCCTCAGTGTGTAGAGCAAATAGCAATACGTAACAAGTTGAGGTTATGCCCTAAAAGTATTGTTTCTCGTAGCAGTTACCTTGAAAATGTCGGGTTTACTTTTATTTTTACCAATGACACTGAAAATATGGCTGTTTTCAACCGAAAAATTGATATCAACAAAATTTCATGAAAGGGACTGTGTTAACTAAGAACATAATTATAGCGATTCGCCTTGATACGTTCGTCCGTAGTTTTGGACCTATTCAATTAAGTCGGAGAGGGGAAAGGAAGGAATTCAAATGCACGTGACACACCGGATTATTTTGAGGAAACTCCAGGTTATAAACTCACTCACCTGCCACTAAATACAATTCATGCATAGTATAGAAGCAAATAGTGTATTTCAGGACTTAACATTCCTAAACAATAAACATGATTAACGAAGTCCCTGCGCATCATTGAATTTTTCACCCTCGCAAAGACATGGTAAACTATCAGATGAATCGAGTATAGGCATATCATCCCCTCAGAATTGAAGGATTGCAAACATATAATTTAAGAACATTTAAAAAAAAAAAAGTTGACCATATCGACAAAAAGAGATCAGATATTTATGCAATCTTACAATATCTGCACAAAATCCAATCATTAAATACCCGTGAGCTGTCTACCGTTACCGTGCATCCCCCCCCCCCCCAGGATCCGCCGACTTGACCATGGTTGTATTCTAGTAAACCAGAAAAATGATTGGTACCTTTTTAAAAATTGGGATGCATAGTCACAGTATTTTGAGACGTCATCAAATTTTTGAGAAACATATGTAAATTTCAATTATTGTTTTCTTGCAATTCGGATAGCCCAGATTTGTCTTACATATTCGCAAACTTGATTTCGTTTCATTTTTATATTCAGTTTTAAATATATTTTCCCCATTGTACAAAACAGAAAGTTTACCGGCAATTTTCTCATTTCTGATTTACTTGTTTTTTGGATATTATGCCGTCAAAGTAGAAGGGTAAGAGGGAGTGGTTGCCACCCAAAGATATTTTTGGTACATTTTTTTTTTATAAAATATCATGCAGATTAGGGCTCTAAAAGTCTATGTTTCTGTAAGAATAGTCAAGTATCAGCATTTGTGCTGAAAACCGCATGAAAATCCGACATCGACCTTTTTTAGCGCAAAAAAGGATTTCGGAAAATTTTCTGTGGAAAAATGCCAATTTTGCCGGCTCAAGGACTTTATGACGTCATTGTGACGCCAAACTAGTCATGTTGGTACTTATTTGGTACTTATTTGGGAATCAATGGAAAGAAGAGGATCATAGCTATTCAATGGTACCAAAATAAGTACGCTCGTGTGAATTATAAAGAATTCTCGAGGGGTAACCACCCTGGTCCTGCCTTTCTAAAACTCATAGTACAAGGTGAAATCACAATTTAAGAAAATGGCCTTTTAATGGGGATTTTATAGGACCAATGTAAATAGATAGTTTTGGCTTATTACCTCATCTATAAAGTGGGTTACGTTTTCAACTTTTAAAAAATTGGGAGGGCATAGTCACGTCATTTTGATGAAGTCATCCAATTTGGAGAAAAATATGTAATTTTCCAATTATTGTTTTCTTGCATATATTCGGATAGCCAGATTTGTCTTCACCTCATTCGCCAATATTATTTCGTTTTCATTTTTATATACAGTTTTAAATATATTTTCACCATGGTAAAAAACAGAAAGTTTAACGGCACTTTTCTCAATTTCTGATTTTGAATTTTTTTTGATATGCCGTCAAGTACGATAGGGTTAAGGAGGGGTGGTTGCCCCCAAAGATATTTTTGGTACATTTCTTTAAATTCTGCATATTAGGCTTTAAAAGTCTATGTTTTGTAAGAAACTAGTCAATTACCATCACTTGGAGCTGAAACCGCATGAAATCCGACATTCCTACCTCTTTTGCGCAAAAATGCGGGATTTCGGAAAAAATTTTCTGTTGGGAAAATGCCATTTTGACGGCTCACGCGACTTTATGACGTAAGGTGATTACGCCACCTAGGTATGTTTTGTGGTACTATTTTGGCAACAATGGAAAGAAGAGGATCATAGCTATCAAATGGTATTAAATCCTAAGCATCGTGTGCATTATAAAGAATTCGAG
Source organism: Ophioderma brevispina (assembly GCA_023653785.1). NCBI lineage: Eukaryota > Metazoa > Echinodermata > Ophiuroidea > Amphilepidida > Ophiodermatidae > Ophioderma > Ophioderma brevispina. The sequence goes on along the minus strand of JAMKCH010037519.1, from coordinate 8,411 downwards.
GGGGTAACACCCGGTGTCCTGCCGTTATAAAACTCATAGTCAATGAAATTCACAATTTTAAGCAAATTCAAAATTGGCATTTTAATTGGGGATTTACATAGGACTCATGTAAATATAGATCAGTTTTGGCTTATTACTATCTATAAAGTGGGTTAAAGGTTCAAAAATTTTTTCGTCCTATTATCTCTACTAAAAATATATTGTGGAAATAAAAATTCATATTCTGCTCAGTACGACCTAGGTTGCATATAAAATAAGTTATAAAAGATGGGTTAAATGGTTGAAGAGTCATCGTTTGTCAGAGAAAATAGCTACGTTTTTCTAGCAACAAACAAGCAAAATCAGGAAATTGCGTACATCGCACATCCACTTTTGTTTTGTAAATAAGTCAATAGGGAAAATATATTTAAAACTAAGATAAAAATTGTGAAACAAAATAATGATTTGCGAATAAGGTGAAGACAAATAACAAGATGTTGTCTGGGCTTCCGCAATTAATATGCAAGAAAAAATAATTAAAAAATGTACATTATTTTCTCAAACTGATTGACGTCATCAAAATGACGTCATCGGGCTATTGCATCCCAATTTTTTTAAAAGCTGGTACTCATTTCTGGTTACTAGACCATATAGAATATACAACCATGGTCAAGTCGGAGGATCCTCGGGGGGATGCACGGTAACGGAAGACAGATCACGGGCCAATCTTTTGCGCAAGTTTCCGTTTATTCTGTTGCACGTTAGTTTTTACCTTACAAGAAAACAAATTCAAAACATTTCCTTGCAGATCCTCTGCTATAGGCAAATGTCCCTTTGCTATAGTAAAGAGAATCCTCTCACTATGTTTAATACTTGGTAACTGCTTTCTTGTATCAAGAATTATGTTCACGTTAAAGGGTCCCAGATGAGATGAATAAAACCTACTCCAAATTACGGGACATTCCATCCATAAATCAGGGCCAGAAAAAAGAAAACTACCAGTGACATAATCTAGTGAACTATGGAGTTTTGTCAATCCATGTATGAATAGAATTTTATATACTCTCTGAAAAATCAATTAGTTTTCACTCATGGTGTCATCACCACCCCCCAAATATTTAAATGCTTTCTAGTCACCCCCTCTTGTAGACTTGACACCAAACCACATCAATTCTATTATTTTGCATTTCCGGGGACCTTTAAGGCCTGTCACCCGTCAGGTCATCAAAAATGCCGCGAATTAAAAATAATCTCCATCAAAATCTAGCACAATATGATAAAACAATGCATTATAGTAATGTTGGTTTATACCTTGAACAGTGGTTTATTCCATACAATTAAAATAATAAGCATGGTGAGCATGAACAACGTTTAACAGGAGTATAACATATAATAGGTTTTGACGGAAAAGATTTTTCACAATGTTATGACTCGTAAAATGTCACGGTTGACAAAAAACGAACAACGCACAACACCCTGATAAGAAGAAAAACGTCTACTTCGCCGTTAGAATGGAATATTACTAAATTGGCAATAAATCCAAATAATGGGCACATTGTCTTTTGTCACGTTCTGAAATTCATCACCATGCAGATATGAAGTCAAGCTGATTGATTTTCATCAATTTATCCTAGATGAAGATTACAAAACAATTCTCCCATATTTGTTCAGGTATTTTAGATCTCTCTATCTCGTCTCTCTCTCTCTCTCTCTTGTATTTCTTTCTTTCTCTCGCTGGCTGTTTCTTAATATTATTTTACAAGAGAAAATGCAAAATAAAGTCATTACATCTTACTTTATATAAATCATATTATCACTAAAGTTCTAAACATGTTCATTCAACTTCACGAAAAAGCAGCTTGATCAGAGCAGACTCAACAGTATTCTATCAGTAGGAATGGTTGTAGAACAAATTCCCAACATCGTCTTTATCTTAACAATGCTTCAACTTCTAATTATGAAGATGATGACGGCATCTACATCCGATATCGAACTAATGGCAGCTTTTTTGTAAGTCCGCAAAAAAGACAAGGAATGACGCGGCCCTCGTTGCCGTAGAGCACATCATCTCTTGCTTTGCAACAGCTGCATTTCTCTTTGGACTGGAAGTAAGACCGAAGAAAACTGGTCCGGAATGCTTTACCAATCAGCACCTCAAGAAGAATATCGTCTTTCACACATCTACAGTGAGACTGCATTGATATCAATCCACCTGTACCATTTCGTCAGATGTCACTCACGCGCGGCAGATAGAGAGAGAGAGAGATCGAGAGGAGATTGCTCAAAGCGAACGGCGCTTTTGGCAGACCTTACAAGCGAGTGTGAACCAGCAAGCACTTAAAGAAAAGTTTGTACAAAGCAGTTGTATTAACCACCCTCCTATAAGGTTTCTAAATCATGGGTTAGTTTAACAACGCCGCTCTCCTCGAGTGGTTCCATCGACGCAGCCTTCGTTCAATCCCCGAATCCACAGGTGCAATTTTTCACCCCCACAATTTTAAGTCCTCAAGCAAGAAGCGGAAATCAATGGCATCGACGCTCATTATGACTCAACAAATGAAGACATGTGTGTCAAATGAAGGACCTCCGTCTGCCTTTCTCTCTGTCTTTTGGACATTGCAAGACGGAAGCACCTCAGAAGAGGTTAAAAAACTGACTTAAGTCATCTCTCAAAGTCTGCCACATTGACTCAACCACTACACTTCTAACCGTGTGGACTGGAGAGGCAGAATCCATCATGCTGTCCCGTCCTGTGAAGACAAGACAGTAAGAGGGCAGCAACGGCAGAATGAGGTCATAAAAAGTCCGCAAGCCAACAAAACTGTCCATTCCCACAGACACAAAGAGTACAATGGGTTGAAAATCTATTTTTTAAGTTAGGAACCCGCAGGATAATTGTTTTCATGTGCGGTTTATGGGCCCAAGAATAATGGCAGATCAGATGGCTAGGGTTTATCCCTTACGTCCCTAGAGGAAAATGATCACACGCAAAAAGGGACGGTCGCGTTATTGTCTTGTTAGATCTAGGAGCAGATTCCCCCTAAACCCAAGGCAGGGTATACGCCCGGGTTCCGGCTCCGTTGATTTTTTAAGTGACAAAAAATGGCATTTAGGGATTTCGGGATACACAAAGAATTTTAGAGCCATACCGGAAATATTAATTGGCCATCTAATGTCAAGTTTTCATACTTACTTGAGTCATTGACGCCTTAGGCGATAGTGGTGGGTCATATTTGGACTGTTTGTATCTATTTGATACTGGTAGGAAGGGGAGATCCTCTAGATCCAAATATGCATGTATAGATGTTAAGGTGCAACGAGGAGATTTAAGGTTTACCATATATTGCGTCATATGTTTCATATTAGATGCTCAAAAGGTTTCGTACCTTGTATTTAGCTACAGAAATGTCTTTGAGTGAAAACAAAAAGGTGATTTTAATTTGCTGTATTCAATATAAACGCAGGCGGAATATGGTATTTGCTCCAATAAGAGATTAGCAATTTCAAATTTTTTGTTCCAACGAAACTATCTCAGCTTAATCCTTTTTGGATGGTGATATTTTTGATGGAGGCTTGACATCAGTTCTAATCAGGGCTTTAATTTATATGGACACCTGATATGTAAAATTCTCTTTTTGCGCACCTTTTAATAAGGAAACCCAAGGGGTGATAATTACCTCCCTCGGTGCTGTGTGTGTGTGGTGGTGTGTGTTGTGTGTGTGTGTGAGAGAGAGAGAGAGTATGTGGGTATGTATGGGTGTGTGGGTGTGCGTGGCGTGGGGTGTGTGGGTGGGGGCGGGTGCGTGGGTGTAGTGTATGTGTGTGTGTGGCTTGTGTGTGTGGTGGGTCAGCACCTTCCTCGGTTGTGTTTGGTTATATGCTCTACAAGTTTAAGGGAGTGTGCACATGACCCCGTTAACCTCGTCCTGACCAACCAATGATGTTGTTCCACGTTCACGACCAAGTGGGGGAGGGAGTGTTAACACCCCCTGATTTTTTCGTAATTAAGCGACCAAAATCATTTTGTTTGTGTCAGTTGGGTAGCTAAATATGTCCTTTCTTCAAATCAAGTTCAAACATATCAAACAGATCAAGTTTTAAAAAATATGACGTATAGTGACGTCATACCTGAGAGCTTATTTTAATAAAATTTGTTATGAAAACGCCCAAAATTAAGGGTTTTTGAAACGTTTTTGCAATTCATGCAAGCAAATTGGGATTTTTTGCAATGGTGGATTGCCAAAGTAAGCATACACATGTTATTACTCTAAAATAGCAATTGATTGTTCAGTATTGCTACAGTTGGCATCATACGTACTTAACCCAGTACATTATTGAGGCATTTTACCACAGTAACGTATGGAAGCTGCCAACCCCCCCCCCACCTCCGACTTTGACGAGACACCCTGAGGTGGGTACCTCCATTTTTTCCGCTAAAATGACCGCAAGGAGAACTTACAATTACATAAAAACCTTTAAATCATATTCGTTTGCGTTTGTGTGTGACAGGGGATCATCCGGGCATATGTGGTGCAATGGATCCGCGCTCGCCCCATAAACATTAGGTTGTGGGTTCGAGCCCAGCTGTCGCCAATTTTGTTGTTGCCTACTTGTGCAAGGACACTTTACCTGTTGCCTCGATCCCACAAGGATAATATAAATGGGTTCCGGCATATATGCTGGAATGCCCCAAAAACAGGACGGCTGTGCGGGAGGAATGGCGAACCCCACTGCAACATTATATCGTCATGAGTCTTTCCCAAACAGGCCAATCGACCATTTGGCGAACGCGAAATTGAGTTTTTTGCATATTATGCATGATACTAGATCCCAAGCTCTTTTCATATAACAAATGTGAGCAAAAAATAAACATTCCAATTTAAAAAAAAAAAAAAAAAAAAAAAAAAAAACATACCCAAACGCCAAATGAAAGTATTCCAAACAGACCAATCTGCATTAGTCTTTGCTGTAACCTGAAAACACCGTACGAAAACTTATAAAGTGACCTATCGATCAATGGGATATTGCGAGATTCGTACCTCTCTCGATCAACAATGGGTAGCCTAGAGAAGTCTGGTCGAAGTTTATATTAGTTACAATGTGTGTAGCTGCTATTGAGACGATTTGCCACAATATATAAATATAAATTTAAAAATATAAATTTTTGCAGTAATTTTACTGACAAAAATTCTACCAAATAATGACAATACTATTATTATTAGTACTGTGAAAATTACAGTATGACTGTAAAAATGATCAATCAAAACACTGAAAAATATATATTTGGCGAGTTATTGCAGAGATGGTGAATGGGTTGAAAAATAAAAAAGCACTGACGAACACAATAACTTACACACAAATCCACAAAACGTCAACCACTTTTACGGTGAATATAAGTCGAAATTTTTAATATTGATAGTATGGCCTTCACCTCAAAAACCTATCTGTAAGTTTCGCGCTGATATTTCAACCGTTTTGAAATGAGAGCTAAAAAACAGTATTTTGTAACCCCAAAGAATATGGAAAAAACTAATATGGTCGACCAAACTGGGGCATATTTTTCGCTCATACATCCAAACCAAACATCCTTTAGCCCTAATATTTCAAGGTAAATGAGAAAAATAGTAGCTTTCTCGGATAAACCAAAATTTGACCACTTCGGTTAAAATCTGGGTGTCCCTGGGGACGAGGCTATTAGCGATCGGCCCATGGACTTTAATTGTGTAAAACATAATGCATTAAACGGCAATCTAAAGTGATTGGATGGAAACTATAAAAGCTGTAGTTTATGGGATTTTGTTGGGCAGAATTGCGGCCAGTGTTTTCCTGTAAGATGTACAGTTATTTTTTCTGTAACATAACCTATAATTGAAACTCATAATAGTGCATTATATGGTGATATATTCAAAGTTAAAATATACGTAATAGGCTGGAAAATTGGACAAAAATGTATTTTGCTTGAGGGGTTTTGGGGGTTTTAAATTACGGCCAAGTATTGTTTTCTGTTCTTTTTATTGTGATAGTCCAAGATGTGTCAACTACAAGAGGCATGTTAATAGTGGTATAAGTTTAAATAAAAATAGCATTTTAGCTGTGTCTTTACTAGACATAGATTGTAAGATGTCTGGACTGTCTACGCGACGATCCGGGCGATGTGCACGGCAAAAAGGAGTCTTAGGTTTTGAATCGCGCCAGTTGGGTTTTTTTATTATTTTTTTTAATTGTTTTTAAGACATAAAACTCGTTTCATGACGTAATAATTTCACAATATCCTTATTTTTGAGAAATGTTAACACAAACATAACTTTAGTGGTGGACTGTAGTACACAGATTTATAGTGAGTGTGAAACTGGATAAAATTGGAATTTTGGTACACAAGTACTTTATGCATGATAATCAAAAAATTGATGGAAGCACTTGCCAGCACCCCTTCGGGCCCCCAGCTGGATTTCAAGGTTACACAAAGGGGGGAATTTTTACAATGTTCGATGTGTGAAAAGCAAACCATGTGTTGTCTGGTTACAAGATACAAAAAGGTCTAGTTTATACTACCTGTGACTTATAGTTTTGGGGAATTATGGGGGAAAAACTGTAAAAAAGGTCAAAAAGTCAATTTTGGTTTGGACGGGGTCAAAATTAAAGGTTGCTCCAATTTTTGTAAAATGTGGTTCAAATTGTTAATTTACCTCATAGAATGAAATATAGGAATAGTTTTGACTATCTTACGTGTTTGGTTATTAACCAAAATGGCGAAAAAAGTCAACAGCTATTGGCAGCTATACGCACAGACTCCTTCAACCAAAAACTTGAGATGCATATCAGAGCTAAGACATTCTCAAACATGTCAAAAATATCCATCTACACTTTATCTGGTACTAACAAAGATAATCCAATCTCCCTTCCTATATGTGCATAGATTCTATTGACCTGTGACCTAGTTTGTTGAATAACGTGAAAACTAAGCATAGCAGATAAGGTAAACTATTCCTTATTTCAATCATTTAAGCTAGGGGAACAATTTGTACCACATATTAACTGAATCGAAGCAACTTTTAACTTTTGACCCATGTACACACCAAAATTGACTTTTTCACCATTTTTACAGGTTTTACCCCGTAACTCCGGAACTATAAGCCACAGATAGTGTAAACTATACCTTTTTGGAATCCTTGTAACCAGACAAACGGCATGGTGTGCTTTTCTACACATTCAGATCACTTTAAAATTTTGACCCATGTATAACCTTGAAACCCAAGCTGGGGTCCATTAAGGGGGGTTGACAAGTGTTTCAATCAATTTTATGAATTATCAATGTCCAAAGTACTTGTGTGCAAAAATTCACAATTTTATCCGGAAGCGCCCACTCTTTCACTACAGTCCCCTGCTACTTGTATTAAGTTACAGTAGATTGTGCAAAAAATAGTAGCAATTTTTCAGTTTACACCTGTTGCTGGAAATTAATTGATTGTTGAAGCTTACATGTATAGATAGGCTTACATGTATAAAAGTTACTTACATGATTAATTACAGTCAAATTAAGATCAATAATGATATGTAAAACATAGTACCTCAAAATCTTTTCCGTTTTTCCTCTTTTCTTTGCTATATTTCCCCACATACCTACGATATTATTTAGAGTTTCAGCAACTTAGTTGATTATTAATTAAACTAACTTGATAATTTCTCTGTGTACTTACTAAATAAGCGCAATAAAGTAATGTGATTTTGAGTACACACTGCAAAACATAGGGTGTTAAAATTAACACCGCCGTTGTTCTAGGAGAACCACACCAAGAGGGTGTCAAAATTTAACACCTTTGGTGTTATTTTAACACTATTTGGTGTTAAAACAACACAATAGGGTGTTAAAATAACACCAAAGGTGTTGATTTTTGACATCCTCTTGGTGTGATCCTCCTAGAACGCCGGCGGTGTTAATTTAACACCCTAGTTTTTGTAGTGCATGTAGAAAAAATATTCGCATTATCAGCCATCTCAATTAAAATACATGATTAATGGTACATTAAAAGATTACTAATTGAAATTACTCAATATAATTGAATGCAACCCGATTACACCTCACTTTATTGAGTAGATAGAGGAAATTATTTTCCTTTCAATTCCAATAAAGAAAGATCTTTAATATGAGAAAATTATCATTCTGCATTTTCAATAAATACCACTTTGATAATCAGAAATTTTGGCAATTTGAATTTAAATTAAACGTCAAAAGTCTTTGAAATACAAGTTAACCATCAAGCACCGCAGTAGAAATGCCGGCAAACTGCCATCTTAACCTCAAAATGGTTTGTTTTTACTCATAGAAAGTTTTCAACTATACTGTACGAGTGCAATGGTCTGTTTGATGACAAAAATAAAATAATATCCATGGGAATGTCAATTTCATTTCAAATTGTACCAATAGACACTCC
>JAMKCH010037518.1:0-13741 GCA_023653785.1 Ophioderma brevispina | reverse complement strand
GCCTATAAAGATCGCTTAGCCCACTAGATTGCGTGCGCCGCAGGCCATAAAAAAAGATCGCTTAACCAACTAGATTGCGCCGCAGGCCTATAAATTTACTAATCTAATATTTTTATCTTATAACTCGCTAGCGTCGCAGACCGATAGCCCCTTACAGAGGGCCAGGGGGCTTGAAGAAGGCGGGGAAATTAATGGGGTAAAAGTGTTAACTAGCTTGCGCCGCAGCCTGTAAATCGCTTAGCTAACTGTGTTGCGCCGCATGCACTATAAATTTGGGTGACGGGCTGATTTGTACGGAATAAATTGCTAAATTAAAGACAGCTCGTCACCCCCGTGAGTTAGGGTTAGAGCGAAAGCCCAGTGATCTAATTGCCCCAGTGATTTACTTAGGGTGAGGGCGAAAGTCGAGTGACTACTCTACTCGCCCCAGTGACTTATGGTTAGAGGCGAAATCCGCTATTGATCTACTCGCCCAGGCGCCTTTTGTATTTTTGATAGATAACTGTCTAGCGCCGCAGCCAAATAAATTTAACTAATCTAATATTTACTAATCTAATACTTTTTTTATAGATACTCGCTAGCGTCGCAGACCGATAGCCCCTTAAAGAGGGCAGGGCTTGAAGAAGGAGGGAATTATGGGGTAAAGTTTTAACAAGGTTGCGCCTATTTTATTTTGATTAGATAACTGTCGCGGCGCCGCAGCCCAATAAATTTACTAATCTATAATATTTGACTAATCTAATATTTTTTTATATATCAACTCGCTAGCGTCGCAGGCCGATAACCCCTTAAAGGGGCAGGGGCTTGAAGAAGGAGGGAAATTATGGGGTAAAAGTTTTAACAAGGTTGCGCCCGCAGGCCTATAACGTCGCTTAGCTAACTAATTTCTTGCGCCGCAGGCCTATAAAGAACGACTTAGCCAACTAGTTGCGCCGCAGGCTATAAAGATCACTTTAGCCCACTAGATTGCGCCGCCCGGCCCTATAAGAACGTTACCCACTAATTGCGCCGCGGCCTATAACTTTTACTGTTACAATCTAATATTTTTATCTTATAACTACTCCCTCGCATGCGTCGCAGACCGATAGCCCCTTAAAGAGGACGGGGCTTTAATGAGGGAATTATGGGGTAAAAAGTGTTACCCTAGCTTGCGCCGCCGGCCTGTAAGTCGCTTAGTTAACTGTTTTGCGCCGCAGGCCTATAAATTTGGGTTACGACGGGCTGTTTTTTTTTACGGAGAAAGTGCTATTAAAGACATGCTCGTCGCCCGAGTGACTTAGGGTTAGAGCAAAAGCCCAGTGATCTACTCATTACAGTGCCCCGAGTGATTTAGGGTTAGGTCGAAAGTCGAGTGATCTACTCGCCAGTGACTTAGGGTTAGGGCGAAAGCCGATGATCGTCTCGGCCTCGGCGCTTTTTTATTTTGATTAGATAACTGTCTAGCGACGCAGGCCAATAAATTTACTAATCTACTTTACTTTAATCTTCAATTAGTTTTTAGATCTAACTCGGCTAGAGTCGCAGGCCGATAGCCCCTTAAAGAGGCGGGCTTGAAGAAGGAGGGAAAGTATGGGGTAAAGTTTTAACACGGTGCGCCCGCAGGCCTAAAAGGTACGCTTAACGCTAACTCTAGCTTTGCGCCGCAGGCATGTAAAGAACGCTTAGCCAACTAGACTGCGCCGCAGGCCTATAAAAAAAGATTCACTTTAGCCAACTCGATTGCGCCGCAGGCCTATGAAAGATCGCTTAGCAACTAGATGCGCCGCAGGCCTATAAAGAAGCTTAGCCAAATAGCTGCGCCGCAGGCCTCTAAATTACTAATCATAATATTTATTTCTATATAACTCGCTAGTCGGTCGCAGAACGATAGCCCTCTTAAGAGGGCAAGGGCTGGAAGAAGGAGGGAAATTATGGGGTAAAAAGTTGTAAAAGGTGTCGCCGCAGCCTATAAAGTCCTTAGCTTAACTAGCTGTCGCAGGCCTATAAAGAACGCTTAACCAACCTAGACTGCGCCGCAGGCCTATAAGATCGCTTAGCCAAACTATATTTGCGCCGCAGGCCTATAAAGATCGCTTAGCCAACTACGATTGCGCCGCAGCATAAAAGAACGCTTAGGCCACTAGATTGCGCCGCAGGCCTATAAATTTACTAATCTATATTTAATCTATAATAACTCGCTAGTGTCGCAGACCGATAGCCCCTTAAAGAGGGCAGGCTTGAAGAATGATGGAATTATGGGGTAAAAGTGTTAACTAGCTTGCGCCTCAGGCCTGTAAAAAGTCGCTTAGCTACTGTTTTGGCGCAGGCCTATAAATTTTGGTGACGGGCTGTTTTTAAACGAATAAAGTGCTAAATTAAGACAGCTTCGTCCCCCAGTGACTTAGGGTTGGAGCGAAAGCCCAGTGATCTACTCGAACCAGTGACTAAGGGTTAGGGCGAAAGTCGAGTGATCTCCTCGCCCCAGTGACTTAGGGTTATGGCGAAAGCCGAGTGATCTACTTCCCCAAGTTGACTTATGGTTAGGGCTAAAGTCCAGGGATCTACTCGCCCAGTGAGTTAGGGTTTAGGGCGAAAGGCGAGTGATCTACTCCTCCCCAGTGACTTAGGTTAGGGCGAAAGCCGAGTGATCTCCTCGCCCAGTGACGTAGGGTTAGGGCGAGAGTCCAGTGATCTACTCGCCCCAGTGATTAGGTTTAGGGCGAAAGTCGAGTGATTTACTCGCCCCAGTGACTAGGGTTAGGGCGAGCGAGTAGCTACTTGCCGCAAGTGGACTTAGGGTTAGGGCGGAAAGCCGATGATTTCTACTCGCTTCAGTAACTTAGGGTTAGTAGGGTTATTGGTTAAGGTTTCGGTTAAGTACACCTAACACTAACTATAAACCCTAAACCCTAAACTCTAACGCTAACCCTAATCCTAACCCTAATCCTAAACCTAACCCTAAACCCTCACCCTAATCTATCCTAACCCTAACCCTAAACCTGACCCTAACCCTAACACAAAAATGTGAGGACCTTTGCAAAATCGTATATCGATTTCTAAAATGGCATGCAATATCATTAATAAATCAAATGTGAGGACCTTAAAAGAGGTCCTCACATTTCCACGAGGTCCTCTAATAGATAGCAATTTCATAAAAATGTCCTCTAATAGATAGGAACTTACTACATACATAAATAATACATACATACATACAGCATACACACCTATAGAGGAATTTCTATTAAAGAGAGGACTCTTATATGTCTAATTGAGGTTTATTCGCGTTATAGAACTGTTTTCTATAAATTTCTCTATAGCCGGGCTTAATACTATAAATTTCCTCTTATAAACTGTCTTAAATACTATCATTTCTCTATATACTGCTTAATACTATAATTTCGCTATATAAGTGTCTTAAAACACTATAACTTTCTCTATATAAATGTCCTTAATAACTATAAATTTCTCTATATCGTGTCCTTAAACACTATAAATATTCTCTATATAGTGTCTTAAATACTATAAATTTCTGCTATATCACTGTTTTAAACCGTATATTTTTTTTCTCTAATATAAGTGTCTTAAAACTAAAATTTATCTATATACCTGTCTTAAACCGTATATATTTCTCTATATACTTGTCTTAACAGTATATATTTCCTCTATATAACTGTCTTAAAACACAATAACGGAATAAACTGGAATCTCTAGATATAGAGGTTTTTTACGACTATAATAGAGAAAAAATGTGAGGACACTAAAATGTCCTCACATTTTTAAGAAGACCTCGCTTTCTTAGTAGAGTTAGATAGATTTTCTCTTATAAATAGATATTCGTAACACATACATGCTACTACATACATACATACATACATACATCCAACATACAGCATGCTTTTTATATAGAGCATTTCTACACGATCACAGCGCGTGAAAAGCAACACAACTGAAAAATACAGCAAGTAAACTTGCGTCATCCCCCTGGCAAGATGGCATTTGAAACATGACCTCAGATGAACCTTTGACCTTGGTCCTGGCCTTTGACATCATCCACACAATAAGCATCCCTTTGACCTTAACCCAAGTCTGGTTTTAAATCGGACTTAAATTTTCGAAGGAGACGCGAAAAACGAAACCTACTAAAACCTAACAAACTGGAACAACACATCATCACATACCACATATATACACATACATGGTACTTCTACCCTCGCAATTACCCCCTCTGCTTTTCAATCAGGGGTCTACAAGCAAAGCAACAATACAAATGGTAAATGCAAAGACAATTGTTAAACAATGAGATTGGAGATGCTTCTTAAACATGAATAGATTACGACTATATACTACTTGAACTACTATTTATGCTTTTTTGAGAACGCCGGTGTCGTGTTCCCTAACCAGATTGCGAACGGTCTCAGACGGATCTTTGTGTACGCTCCAACTTGCAGTGAGACAGGTGACATAATACATTTGTTGGTGGTGTATGGCAATGAGAAACTCAGTTTTGTCGTTGTTTAACTTTAAGCATGTTTCTCGTCATCCAATGTTTAATGTCACCGATACAACTGATAGTTGGAGAGAGCTGACTGAATTGATGTCGAGTCAGTGGGATCAAGTTGGTATAATACTGGATGTCATCTGCGTCAAGTGGTATGACAGTCATGTCGGTTTGATAATTCTCCAATTGGGATGGTAAATAAACAGACAACGACAACCGGCCGACAGTTTGCGCCCTGTGCATCCATAGTCCATGACATTTTTGGCAGAAAGACACTTTTATGCACACTCTGGATGTTCTGTTACTGAATATTATTGCAACCATTTAAGACTTAATCAGCCACTCCTATTTCACATTTCCATACGTCTGAAGAGAATCTTATGATCGATAGTGTCAAATGCGGCACTGAGATCTAATAGCACAAGAAATACCCCCTGCCGATTTATGGATGGTAATCATAATGTCATTTTTGACCTTCATCAGGGCGGTTTCAGTACTATGTGCGCGGCGGTATGCCGATTGAAATGGCTTCGCCAATAGCATTACTTGTCATGTGCTCACAATAGAGTTAACAATATGTTTCTCAGTAGACTTTGGAGAGAACTGGCAACAGAACACCGGACGAATAATGTTTCAGAATTGTCAGGATCAAGGGATGGTTTGTCTTGATAAGTGGTGTAATAACACCCGTTTTAATGAGTAGCAAATTCCCTGTGGAGAGAGACATGTTCAGTAATCTGGTTATTACAGGAACAAAGGTAAGATGAATGTTTCTTTCAAACCATGTGGGCTTGTATCTCTAAAGGCTACTTTTTGATGTTAACCCTTTTATGATGTCAGTGACAGCATTTTCGCTTAACAAATCACATGAGACATTCATATGCACCTGAGCATAACAAAACCCTCTCTGACATACATTGCAGTTAAAGTGAACGTCATTCCGGTTTTTTGATTGAATATTTAGTAGAACGTGTAAAATAGTGCACTGTGCACTCAAACAGGGTACCTTCACTTAATTCCGCTTTAAAGATTAACTGGAGGACACACATTTATACCGTAGTGTTCACTCTCACTCTTTTTGGAGTGAAAGTTCAGTTGATCTCTCTTTTTGGCGTGAATTAACAACACATTCAACTATTTTGAGTGTAGTTTACACTCTTTTTCGAGGAAATTAAGATTAAGTATCACTCTGAGTTTTTTCAACTCTTCTTACAATGAGAGGAGTAGCATATTTTCTTTCTATGCTGAAAAAATGGAGGGATTTGATGAAGAAATGAGGCCAGAATGATATATTTTAGGCTATCCATTTTACCCCATTCCAGGGGAATGTTACACGGTATTAAGTGGGTTTTCAGTGTCTGTGAATATGGTGACAATCTTTATGACCTCTGCTTCTAAGGATTAAATTGCAGATAATCAGAGTCAGTGAATTCAAGATAATCAGTACAGGAATTCAATGATTGATATATCAGATATTAATTAAAAACACTGGTAAGCATTCAAAAGGTCAAGTATCACTGGTCCATATAGTGAAAACAACGATCGCTTCAATAACTTTGGTTATCTAAATTAAATATTTTTAACTACCGGTATAGCATATATCCAGGACAGCTGGAGAACTTTCAAAGACAATTCTTCAGTTCAAGTGGTAAAAAATAACGTTCAAGAAAGACTATTGAAAAACAGACAAACAAATACATAAGAGTATTCGTTCTTTGCCTTTTTCTAAAGTTTGAAAACTTGACTTTGTGAACTGTGAAAGGGCCCAGTATCAAAGTGTCTTTAATGTAGAACAGGTGTTATTTTGAAATGTTATGACAAAAAAACATCTTATCCAGAAATACTTAATCTGTTAAAAATTGTTTTAAAACATCAAGAAAACTTCATTTCTGATCAAGTGATTTTGTGCAATATTCATGCAAAGAAAACTATTATCCAAAATCTTTTTCAAAGTATGTTTTTAAAATACTGTGATCATGATAATTTCGTTGATCCATATCATTTTGACACAATATTTTGTGCAAACAATGTGAAGAAAACTCACAGGTTTTATATTGTTATGGTTTTGAGAAGAAAATAATGTTTGTATTCTTTTAAAATTGCCATCAGTGGAGGCCACAATAAACCACTTTAGGAAGAAGTCATGACCAATTACGAGTGAGGCATCTATTCGTTCACACAAAAGGTGGTTTACTGTGTGAACTCCATTGGAATGGGAGAAGAAAATCAAGCAATCAATCAAATTTATTCATCACAAAGCAAAATACAGTAATTAGCAAACAAAAGGTAAATAAACCCATATACGATTACGATAAATGAAGTGTAATTATAATAACCTTGCAAGAAACAACTGAGTATACATGTTATACAAGTATGTAAAATGCAGCGTTATGAAATGAGACCTGCTAAAAATGCATAGCGTTGAGGTGCAGTACCGCTTCAAAAAAACTTACTTACATATGAATTATACATAAGGGCAAAAACATATACGACAGATATATACAAGGAACGGACAAAAAACAATGACATACAATAAACAATCATGTCCGACTAATGAAAAAAGAGGAATAGCAAGTAGAGAGGAATGAATGAAGAAATTAGGCGAGAATGCACAGCATAATATAGTTCACAGATTGTTTCTTTAGATTCCTTTTGAATAAGATGAAGTGACGGGTATGTTTTTTCAGGTGTGGGGTCCAAATTTCAAATAGACCAGAGTAGGGGACATGTACACATAGGAGGCGTTGTTAGCCAAGACAGTATTGGCCGTTTTTATAATAGGGAAGATTAACATGTGTAGTTACGTAATTTATGATTGATGGTGATTGAATGTGTTAAATACACTGTCTTTAATAAGGTCATTAGGCACCAGTTGTTTTCAAACTGGTACATAAAACTACAAAAATTGAGCCTGTAATGTCATGAATATTTAATGTATTCATAGTTGAAAATAATGAGGTCAGTGTGGGCTAGCCACATGGAATTGGTACAGATGTTTCTAATAACACCTTTTCTGAAGTAAAAAAGGGAATCCAGCGCCGGCGTTGTTAGAATCAGCCCAGGCCATATTGTTCATTACAAGACCCCCAAGTTTACAATAATTAATTTTTTTTTTTGCAGCTAACAGTGGGTTGAAGTTATGAATTAGCACATAAAAAATTTTATAAATTAATAAATGTACCATAATATAAAATAATACCTGTTTTGTGGCATATCTGTGTGTGGAACATTTAGAAGAATGGAGAAGGTTCTAGAAAAATTGTTCAACTGAGTGGATTGTATTTAATTGGTATCAGGGTCATTCTTCGGGAAGTCACAACACACGTGCCAGAGCTTATTTCCTCCATGACAAACAACCATATGCGAAAGTGGAAACATTAGTTTTGGTTAAGTTCGGACAAAAATCTGAAAAACCAAAAATACTGTATTTCCACTTCGCTAGATTGGTGGTTTGACCGGGGGAAAGTTCGGTCACGTGTGTGACTTTCCTCGAAGAATGGGCCATCACTGAACTAGATGGCACGCTAACTGCATGCAGTCTGTGGAAGCAAATACTTGAAGCCAGTTGGAAGAAATGTGATTGTTCTAGAAAACCAAGACCCTCATGATGTAATGTGCTATTTTTAGCACATGACTCATATAGACAATGCTAGAGCCTTCTGGAGTTGTGTGATAGACTATATAAGCACCTGAGGAAAGAAATGGGCCGGCAGAGTATAACATCATTGCTCCAAATGATTGTGACAGGGACATTAATTACAGTTAATAGTACACACTGTCTTCTTCTCTCGTCCAATACACTCGCAAAAACAGTGTTTAGAACGTGTGCAAATTAGTGGTTTAGAGATATGACATGTTTTAAATTTCCTAAACCTTGCATCAAATGTATAAACAACTTTAAATGTTTACATTTTTAAACCTATTTAGATATAAGGTGTTTAGATATTAACCCCAGACAATTTAAAATGTTTAAAACTTGTGCAACATCGTGTTTAGAAAAGTGTTAATTTCTACGCACTGTTTTTGCAGTGTTAGTTGACGTCTGATTTGTGTACCGTCTTCGTGTTTGTATTTCGTAGCCTCTGAATTATCCAAGGGATATACGTCTACCCTATTTCTTTCAATCATTAATCATTGTGTTTCTTTTGTTCAACTGTCATTATAGTTAGAAGCGGTCATAGACCGTTATTTTTTAACCTATGATATTCATCACACGAAGGGGCACAGCACACAACAACAACACCGTTATTTTTTTTCCGAAAGTGGTCTCTGACACTTCCGGCGAAAATAACGGTCTAGAACACCTCAGCCTCAGGTTGTACTGAAAGAATAAATAAAAATGAAAAAACGGATAACTCATATAAAAGCTTATTTGAACCTCATATAATAATACTTGTTAGCTTAGCTGTCGATTACGATTAAGCTAAAGTAGTGATTGTAAGTCGTGCAAATGTTCTTCTCCCTTTTTAAGGGGACAATCGAACATTTTTGCTCTTTCGTTGTTGAAATAAACAACGAATAAAGTACCGGTGACTCAAATAGAAAACTTATTGTGATTGTGGATTCCATCCTGGCTTGTGGGCTCATATTTCGACTACGAAGCAGCCAAGATAGTGATTGAAAGTAATGGAAATATTTTTTTTAAAAATATTAAAAGACATTAAAACATTTTGCTTTGTACTTTACTTCGAAATGGTTAACAATGAACAATACTAACCGTAACGCCAGATGACTGAATAACAGGATTTCAAAGTGAAAGTGAGGGAGAAGCGTATAAAACAGGGAGCTCTGCCTTTGTTTTCTTATATCAGCGAAATCGAGTGCTAGTGATATTCGTAAAACATAGCCGATTAAGGATTGTGCCTCAATAGGTTGCTTCTTAGCTCATCGAAATTCATTGAATGCTTGAAATGGATACATTTAGCACGGTCAATAGTCCTAAATGTACCAACCAGAGTCTGATATGAATAAAGGTTAGCAGTAACACCAATCCATTTTTACATTAGCCTGTGCATGCAGTGGCGGCGATCCACGTGGGGCTTTTTGCCCCCCCCCCCCCCAAAAAAAACGTCTTTCCCCTAGTTTGCCCCCCCCCCCCCCCCCCCCCGTCCCGAAGAAAATGAGGATTTTTACAAAATTCGGCGATTTGGGGCAAAAAATCGCAATTTTAGGAAAACTTGAAGTGAGCGATTTGGGGCCACAAAATTGGTTAAAAATCTCCAAATATTTGATACTTGCCCCCCCCCAAATTCACTTTTTATAAAAAAAATCCCCCACCCCCACCCCAAAACTTCACACTTATTTTTCCCCCCCAGAAAAAGAGGTCCTGGCGCCGCCACTGTGTGATGCAACTTTACATTGTGCATTAAATTGTTGAAGTCATGGCAACCGTGCATGTAATCTAAAATTCTAATTCAAAGCCTGCGCCAGGTATTTTATCAGCAATCAAGCAATTTTCTTTGCTGATTTGTTCTGGTGGGGACCAACGGGAGATCAAACTGCTTTACACTGCTGCTAATTGCTGTTGTGACCTTTTCCCCTCAGTAGACCCATAAAGCCCGGTGGGACTTGAACGCTTTCCTGTGGCGTGAAATTTTCTCTAGTACACGTTCCAGCAGCAATAACAGCAAGCAGTTCTTCTTATTCTTGTCGTCCGTCTAGAGCTAAGAATGTTTTACCTGTTTACTGGTGGTCGGACATTGTTCCTGGTGAGTGTGTGATGATTGTTACGGTTAATAAATCTGAATAAAAATAGTGTAGGCCCTACTTTCATTCACCTTGGAGGTTGCAATTTTTTAAAATCACGCACTGAGTTCTTTACAAGTTCTATAACTGACTTTGTGGATTTTTGGAGATTAAATAACATTTTTTGAATGGTACCTTTGCTAAGGTTTAAATTATATTTGTTTTTTTTTTTTTTTTTTTTTTTTTTTTTTTTTTTTTTTTAATATTCTATTGTTTTTTTAAAATTAAAAACGTCATGTATCTCAAAATGACGAAAATGTTAACTCTGACGCAAGTTAGAACCTTGTAATTCTCAACTCAATAATGTAATTAAAGGTCAAGAACTCATCCATAGTGGTAAAATTAACCTTTTTATAATCTTTGCATTAATATTAATTTGTCCATCAGGAACTACCACTTTGCATGTTATTTTTGTGCATTAACTCCTAAATTTAGAGTTAAGAAGCACAGGGGCATGTGACTTTAATTTGCATTTCAAATACTGCACCATGTTTAGCTGTGTAATACAACGTATTTCGAGAATCAAAAAGGTATTTTTTTAGCCTCTGCCGTGTAATCTCACGTGTCAATATCCACAGCAGACTAGCCAAAGCCCCCCAAAAAAAAATTATTTTAACGGTGCACTACCCGTGCCTCGATTTAGATGGGTTTAACCATGCACAAATGCATGTAATTTGGCTCTGTGCTGTGTGCATTTAGAATTTTCCCTGTGCATGGCATGTAAAATTTTGTATTTTCAGCCCATTTTTAGGAAAAATCAGGGGGGGCTGTGCACGTAAATTTTATTTTCTAAAAAAAAAAAAATAGAGCCCTGGCACTACCTGATCCTCAGTCTTGACCCCACCAAACCCGGATCCTAGTTTTTTTCAATTTAAATCTTAATTTATATGTAAATATACCGCTCCGATGTCATCCGCTAGGAAAGCATGACACCTTCCGACCTAAGACCTATAGAAATATCTATCGCTCCTCGTTGCCAACCCTGCTTGTTAGCTCGTTGGGAAGAGCACCGTGCTAGTAATACGAGGGTCGCCGGTTCGAATCCCCCCAAGCGCACATGGGTTTTTTTGTCAACACTACCGTGCGCTGGCCATCTCCATGGCAGATTTAGATAAATATCGTAACAATTGTGTATACGTTGCATAAGAGATGTCAAGTGTGGTGTGCGACCATGGGGTGACCGCATTCAAAACCAGTCGTCCGTGCTGGGCGCTGACATTTTAATATTGCCGGAATAATTATCATTTTGGTGCTTTGTAACACACATATGTCATTCGATACAACATCCCGCCAAAATATCAGTTGTTGGTGTTGGTGCTATTGGGTGGTTAAATTTTGTCCTACCCATGCCACACAACGAATGAAATGACAACATTTCAGTCGTTCTTGATTTAAATAACCGTCCTCAATGAATACATCGTGTCACCTAAGCTCGCATTGCATTATGAGAAAAAAGATATCTGAATCCAACAATGATCCAGGTACACTGTTATTATACCTGGCCACCTCTAACACATACATTATTTGTATACTACCGATTAGTGTATAGTCAAAGCGTCACCCACAGTATGTGGAACAAGCGGAGGCAGCCATTGCTTTCTATTGTTGGCACTCTAGGTTTTCTTTGTCGGCAAAACATGCGAGATGGTGAATTTCTAAAGCATTACTTAACTTTTGCCCTCTCTATCTATATAGAACCTCTTGGTGTCAAACATGAAAACTTATTGAAGCTAGACTACATTTCTCCGCAAATACATCGTGGCCAGCGTGGAACACTTGGTACGCACGTAGCAACGCGGCATGCTGGGCGTATTTACGCGGCTCTGTAAATGAGATGCCATTTACGGCATGTTATAATAGAAATCTGTGACGCTGTGTCATATTCTGAACGCTCTATTAGTCCAGTCAAGCTGTGGTTTGACCTGGAAAAAATTGCAACACAATACTTTTTGCTGTAATTACTCTCCAAAGACCTTCCAACAACATATTAAAATAGAAAACAATGGAAGCTTGGGAAAAAATGGTAATTTGCAGAAAACAACCAAAATGCCGTTTAAGTCCTGTTTTTCAGAATTTTGGTTCTTCCTGCACATAACTCAGATGGTTATTGTAAAGTAACATTATCACATTTATTTCATAGGATATGACCAATGTGTAGATGCCTGTATATTTGGCTGACGTATACAATATTAGGCGGCCATTTTCAAAGATGGCGGCCATTCCCTCCAAAATCAAAAGTCACTATTTTTTCAGCAATATCTCACTGTTTTTTTTATTTCTGCTAATGATTTCATTGCAACATATTATTTGGTTTGGATATCCTTCATTATTACGTTTATGTACATAGGGTAATAATAATGCAAGATGTCTGTAATTTCTAAGATGCCTGCCATTTTCCTGCCAAAACCAAAGTTAATTTACGTCGGTTTGTCATGTAATCCTGATAAGGCCATTTTAAACTACATTGTTAAGAGAGCCATCTTCACTACTTCTTGCATAGGAGGCAGCAGCTATGTGTGAAGTTGGTGGAACCAGCTCACTGTTAATTGGTTGGTTTCAGAAGTCTATCCAACGGTGGACGAAAGGTTAGGGCACTCATTGAGAGTGTGATCTGCAGTCTGTGATGGAGAGCCACAGTGCAGGCTGAGATGGTCGCAGCCCCCTATATCGGTGCATATTGCTTGTTGAAGCGACCGACCCCTGTGCGAAACCTGTTCAAGGCGACCCATTCCTTACATGGAAGATTGCTGACAATGTGGGATTTTCTGTCATAGGTTGTGATAAGTGAAGTGGTCTCCAGGGATTGGTCTGGCCTTGGAGTATCTAGCCAAGCAGTGTCGCATATCTGTAACTTCGTAATATGTTGAAGTTGGAGCTGGAGAGTTATCGCCGTGTCGACAGAAAGGTCGACAGAGCGCAGTCTTCTGCCGAGAGCTGTGTGATTCTTTGACAGTGATATATTGCAGCAGGTGCTTGCAACAGAGCCTTATTCGACCCGTTTTATGGGTATCTGTTCTTTCCGAAGCACTACAGGTGAAATGCCTGAAAGCACTGGTAGAACCTCGGAATAGAGGTGGGGCGAACCAGTAATGTTCTCATGGTCGCGTTGAGTATTGTGTCCAGCTCCGGGGGGGGGCACTCCTAAAAAAAAAATTTTTTCCTTTTGGGAGGGGACGCGCATGTAGGGCTGGTTAAACCCCCCATTTTCAGCATCGCTGTCACCCCATATATTCAAGACAAGTCACCCAAAGACCCGATATTTTCTACAATTTTACCAACTGTCCCCCCACACCCCTATTTTGGAAAATTTTGAAAATGTTCACTCAAAGACCCCTATTTTGGTGAATGTTTCAAATTTTCTAAAAAGACCCCTTTTTAAAAACAAATAAAAAGTTAAAAAAAACCCCTTATTTGGGGGAATTGACTGTCTCTCACCCAAGACCCTATTTTTTGAAGTCCTCTGTCCCCGGGGCCAGCTTTCTTTGTGTGAGAGCTATTGCCCCATGGTGGGGCGGCATA
>JAMKCH010037517.1:0-14710 GCA_023653785.1 Ophioderma brevispina | reverse complement strand
TCTCCTCCTGTCACTTTAATGATAAAAGACTAATGCCATGGTTGGCCGGGATCTCAAGGACTCATAATCCGTTTTGCACTAATCTCTTAATACAAGGTTTGTATTTCAAGTCAACATTTATTTACTAGCTCTACTCTACATTGATATGAGTACCATTAACCTTTTTACCTGTGGCTATTAAAATATTTCCTCCTCTCACGGTGAACGGGCAGACCTAAAAATTTGATTATGAGGTCTCACTCATTTTGAAATCTACTATAATTGGGTAGGTATTGTTGACCTTGAAGGGGCATTTCTCGATCCAAAACTTCGTCCCACTGACTTTCGTAAAAATAGATTTTAATATCATCTGAGCCGTTAGCCTTACGTGCAGATTTAATCTACTCTAGAAGATATTCGTATATTTTTTTATTTCTGCCCGTAATCGCACAGAAATACAAAACAATGGCCTATGGGCCAGCATTATACGAAAAATCGTTAATAACACCAAAAAGCACTATCAGGCTTGAAATTTTGAAAATAACCTTTTTGTGAGGATTTCTAGTGAACCTTTAGCAAAAATGAAGGTGCTAAGATCTCGAATTACACCTTTAAAGCACAGTGAAACTTATACCTAAACCCACTTCCGCGAGTTGATTTATCCCAAGGAAGATATTGTTGGTGCCCGGAGACACAATGTTGTTTCAACAAAGGTTTCGAAAGCAGAACGAGATATATGGATGAACCTGCTGGATGCGGAGAATATGATGTAGTGGTGTTGCGGACGTACAACTACCGTTCCAGCTTTTTTTTTTTTTTTTTTTTTATATATATATATATATATATATATATATATATATATATATATATATATATATATATATATATATATATATATATTTATATATATATATATATATATACAAGATTATCTTTTTAAAACGTTAAAATTTATGCTCCGTTTGGTTGGTTTCTGATATTTTTGTATTTCATACATAATCGTCTATGCAGGTTGTGTCGTGATATCGTGCAAAATGTCTCAGGAGGGAAACCAGTATGTGTCAACACCGGACATCAGCGATGACGAAAAACACGGTGAGTAAAATTACAGAAAATTGAGAAACGACTATCAGTGATTTGCTTAATCAGAAAAATCGAAAAAAAAAAAAAATCAGATTTTTGCATGTTTATAAAAAGTATGGGTATCCTAACATACCCTGCAAATTGTAAGAGCAAAAGCAGCCCAATAAGGACAAAAATCGTAATTCATATCTTTGAATAATGATATTTTCTTCCTTTTCTAGCATTTTTTTCTGTTGAAAAAATAACTTATGAGAATTCTATAGACTTATCCTTCACTATAAGCTGTTTCTGCAAGTTTCAAATATTTTGACTCTTTTGGGTGAAACACGGAAAGTGTCTTTAAAGAGACATGAGGAGATTTCCAGAAAGAAGCGCCCCCAATTTTTTTAGAACCCGGGTTTTTTGCATATTTGGAATGCTTTCCATTAATGTATTAGATCACACCTGAAGTGAATAAGCCGAATACGCCGTCTTTCAAGCACGGTGTTCTATGGGGACAATTACGATAGTCAGGCAAGTTCAAAACAAGGTTTGCGGTTTTCTTTTGTACTTGTTTGTCCAATAAACCTTCGGAACGTTCTTGGTAGGTGGTCTACAAACGATTCTGTGCAATTTGAGAGAAATTCGTATCCTACAAAATCTCCTCCTGTCGCTTTAAGCAACTTTAAATATTTCAAGTCACTATCAGTCGCTTTCTTCAGGATGTAAACAAACAACGCCCTCACTTTTTGTCGAAGTTGATTTCTTTGCATTATTTATTGGAATTGTTGTGGTAAAGTTACCCGCAATAGGTAAACACTATATGAGTTACAATAAGCTCATCCACCAGGACACAGTTCAGTGGGATGTACTTGTACATACATTGACATGAACTGACCTTGTGTGATCTGGGTATCATATATCATACCCAAAAACCAGGGGGTATTTTCTAAATACACAGGTGAATAGAGGTACTGAACTGTGCCCCCGGGGGCCACTCGTATTCCAAGGTGAATATCATGCTCGTGTACAAAAACGCGTAATTAGGGTCGTTTTTTGAGATCAGGCGATTTTTTTTTTTTTTTTTTTTTTTTTTTTTTTTTTTTTTTTTTTTTTTTTTTTTTTTTAGGGTGTGATATTTTGAATACTTGTAAAAAAAATCACATTAAAAATGCTGGAAAATAGTGGGTTTTGTTCCCAGTTTTCTTCTGATTTCACATGGTAGATTCCCCGAGTGATTTTAATCGTTTTCAGCCTTATTTTAGCTTATGTTCCCTATGTCGTCATCTCCTACATAGGCCTACAGCCTTTAAATTAGGAGTTTCATTTCATTTTCGCGTGTTAATCTACGCTATGACTGATCGTTACAAGTACGTGTGCGCAGAAACGGAATTACGGTCTGTCTCTAATTTATGTCAATCAAAACAATATTTAGTCCGGGTTTAACATTCCTTTTTCTTCATGGCCTTTGTCTAAAGATGCCGGCATCCACGCTACATACATTGAATTTGGAATATTTAGTCCGGGTTTTAGTTCAATGAAATGGCTGAATTTGCAACAACAAAAAATCAATAATTACTACATCCGACAAGACTCATTAATTCCAAAGGCAAAGGGACAACTTTAAAAAGACTTGAAATTTAAATGTAATGGGTTTAAATTATTAGGCCCTAGATAACACGCAATCATGTGTAAATATTTCCTTTATCAGGGCCAGTTACAATAAAAGATTATATAAGCTTATATAGCCGGTTCAGTGTATGGTTAAAGGCGCATTTTAAGGGAATTGAGATTTTACTAGCTCATAGTGAAAGCTGAGAGCAACACAGTTTTGAAATATGGGTAATTTTGTGCAAAATGTGATCCCGACATTTATGACGTCATGAAATAATAAAACTTGGAGTTTCTAACTCGTATTCCAAGGTGAATATCATGCTCGTGTACAAAAACGCGTAATTAGGGTCGGTCGTTTTTTGAGATCAGGCGATGTACATTGTTTATAGGGTATCGAAATCATCAGAAATTCCAAATTAGGGTATGCTTTTCACATCGAAAAATACGTGTTTAGGGTGTGATATTTTGAATACTTGTAAAAAAAATCACATTAAAAATGCTGGAAAGTAGTGTAGACGACCGGCCATTGAGGCAAAAAGTGCTCAGAAAAAGGTTTTGACGGCGTAATTTGTTACAAACATCCAACCATGTGGATTTGCATCCTCATGGGACATACAATAGCGTATGGGGTGTTGGCCATTCTAATTTTTTAATTTTGGGGTAAAAAATGGCCAAAAAAGGTCAAAATAGTCCAAAAATAGGTAAATCAATCATATTGCCGCCTTTTCTCAAAATTTTCATCAGAACATGTGGGTGCACATCCCAAGGGAACACAAATGACCGGATTGAGTGCTAGCCATTCCAATTTACATATTCTGGGGTTAAATTGGCCAAAAAAACAGCAAAATTGTCCAAAATCCACAAATGAGTCATAATGCCTTCCTTTATTAACATCTTAATGGGAACATTTACGGTTTACCTCCAAAAGAACTAAAATTAATTGAATAGAGTGCTAGCCATTTCAATTGACACTTTGTAGGGTCAAAATGGCCAAAAAAGATCCAATTTGTCCAAAACTAATAAATTACTCTTTTCTCGTCCAACCAATTGTTTTTCTACTACGTTCATGACGATTTTTTCGTAATTAAGGGACAAACATCATCTTGTTTGGTATCAGTTTGTAGCTACAAATGCCCTTTCTTCAAATAAGTAAGTAAATTGTCGTGCCGAGCAAGCTCGTGCGCGGAGTGCCCATCTCTCTTTCCTTAGCGTTAGGGCCAGACTCCTCCGTATTATTTTTGCTGTGGGGGGTTCGCCACTCCTCCCGCACAACGAGTCTGTTACTTTCCCAGCATTGAATAATGCTGGTACCCATTTATACACCTGGGTGGAGAGGAGTAATTGAGGTAAAGCGTCTTACTCAAGGGCGCAACACGTTGGCCGCAGTGGGACTCGAACCCACAACCTTTGGAGTGCGGGGCGAATGCTCAATCCACTGGACCACACGTGCCCAAATAAAGTACAAGCATATCAAGTCTTAACAATATGACGTCACAGTGACGTCATAACTGAGACCTTATTTATGACGTTATTTGTAGGCAAATCTCCAAAATCAAGGGTTTTCGGCCATTTTCGCCATTCATGCAAGCAAAATTGGTATTATTTGGATGCCAAAGTAAGCATATACATGTTATTACTCTAAATAATAAGAAAAAATACAAATATTTTAAGTATTTGCTTACAGTAGCATCATACGTAACAAAAGTACCATTTTTTGGCATTTTACACAGTAAAGTATAGGAAGGTGGCAACCCCTCCACCCACCTTCCGACTTTGACGGGACACCCTGACCTCTCTGAAGGTGGTACCTCCATTTTGTTTTCGCTAAAATTACTGCAAAGGATGAACTTACAATTAAATAAAAGCCTTAGATCATATTCGTTTGCGTTTTAGTGCGACAGGGAATCATCCGTGTGTGTGGGGGGGGGGGTGGACGAGGGTTAAGGGGACATAATTCATAATTCATTTACTTTCCAATGGACAATGATTAAGTAAATAAAGTGCTAGCCTTTTCAATAAATGCATTTTGGAGTCAAAATGTCCAAAAAGGTAAAAAATTGTCCAAATATGATAAAGCAGGCATAATAGCCTCTTTCTAAAATACTTAATAAGAACATGTGTGTTTCAAGGGAATATAATTCCGTGGATACAGTCCTAGGTATTCCAATTTACCTATTTTGTAGTAACATTGGGCTAAGGATTAAAATGAACTCAAGATTGGGGGGATCTCAACTTTTATGGTTAATATGGTCAGAAAACATCAAATTAAACTATGATCGATAAATGAATGTGATGCAACAATTTGTCCTCAAGGTGTATTGTTTATCCATTAAATTTACATAACTTAGGAAAATTCATTAAATAAGAGTATTGGCTATTCCAATCTTCAGCTTTGAAGTTTACCCGCAAGGTAAATTAGCTCTATTGCCCTAATTGTCAAATTTGTGAATCAAGTCATAATTCGCGCCACCAGAGTACATTAAAGTGAGTTGGCTAATTCAATGCACTTTCCTTGGATGGGACAAAGAAATAAAATAAATCAAAAGTTTTTATAATGTTATTATTAATGTCCTCTTTTACGGTTACTCATAGCGCTATGAACACACGAATGATAAAAAGAACGCAATTTGGCTTTAGTACATAATTACCATGAGAAACTATCTCCAATTTGTTTCTTTAAACTGCATTAATAATATGACAATCGCGGTTATTAAGTGTTGTTTTAATTTTTGTTAGGTTTAATCAACAGGTCAGAATGATCATTTTGTAAAGCTTATAACCCAAAATGGGTTCAAAACAGATCAGTTATGGTTTTAAAATGTCAAAACTCAGTAATTATAAACTAATAAAATTAAAATATAAATTAATCCAACACTGACACTGGGGATGTGAATCTACTCAGACGGGACAGCTTGATGGATATTTTTTTAGCGGTTAACATTTAAGGCCCACGCCTTAAACAACTTCGTTAGTTTACCGGGGGGGGGGGGTCCCTAGGGATCCACCAGATAACATTTTACATGCGCGTTGGATCAGGACTTTAAACACACATAAATGGGGGGGAGGTCACATAAGAACAACATACCACAATAAAAATGAAAATCCGAACTTTGACCTATGACCTATGGCCAATTGAAATTGTCACTCTCCGAAAAAAAGTGGTTCGTACATTTCCACTCTCAGCAATTCCAGTGAGGTTAGAAACCAAATAATTAATACATTAATCTAGAATACCAATTAAATACTTATTGCAAAATATAGCCAAATTTATACCATCTTGTTTTTTCTCCGAAATATCCCAAATTCACCTTGGTCTTTCCCATAGACGTGTACAGTAAAGAGCACAGTCATGACAAAATTAAAATTGATGCTATCAGCATATAAAGGTTGTTGATTTATTAAGTATGATTAATGATTAATTAATGCCTCCTAAGATATATATCAAGTAAATAAATAAGATGTATTACTTTAATGTTTTAATTAAAAATATCTGATGTTATCAATTTGGTTTACCCATGTTAGTTGATATTTTGTATAATTTTGGGGAAATTTAACTTTTTATCCCATTTCGACTCCGAAATCTATGATGTAGTAGTGTTTTACCACGTGAATTAATTATATCCACAGTGGTATGTACACGCATATTCTTTTGACCTTACTGTGCAAAGAAGACATAATGTCAGAGTAAGACAAAGTGATCCGTTTGTTATTCCCCCATTTATTTTGATTTTGATCAGTTTGGATGAATGAATTTTGTCTTATTATTCACTTTGAATAGTTAAATCGCTAGCACTCTTTGTCACCTGATTGGAAAGGCAAAACTCTTATATGACCTACTTTGAAAAAGAGGGCATTTTATAAGGAATTGACCATTTCAACCCCAAAATCTGTCATTAATCCACAAACTAGCTTTTGTTCATATTATGACACCTGTTAGACTGTAAGTGATTTAACCATTTACATTTGACCTTATTTGTAATTTTGATTCAAAAATATGAAAATGAATGACAAGCACTAAAGCTACTATTGACGTTTCCTTGAGATGGAACGGCCATGTTTTTTGAAAATTTTGAGAAACGAAGGGATGGGGACTGAGGTATCCATTTTTTGACAATTTGATGCTTTTTTGGCCATTTTACCCAAAAAATCTATAAAATCGGAATGGCATTCAGTTTATTCACTTAAATATGACTCCTTTGAAGGTGAATCGATATGTGTAATCGATTATTTTAAGAAATGAATGTATTTTCGACTGATTACCTATTTTTTACAATTTTGACTTTTTTGGCCATTATGACCCAAAAATTTAAAAATTGAACATGGTTCCACGGTATCCACTTCACTATGATCCTTTGAAAGGTAAATGTGAAATGTTCTGGTCGATTATGTAAGAAAGGAATGTAGTTAGACTGATTACCATTTTGCGACCAATTTTGACCTTTTTTGGCCACTTTTGCCCACAAATTTATAAACTGGAATGGCTTCCATTATATTCACTTATATATAACTCCTTGAAGATATGAACATGTTCTGGTAGATTATTTGAAGAACAGGGAATGCAGTTCGGATGATTTACATATTTGGAAAATTTGTACTTTTTGCCATTTTTTATATAAATAAAAAATGTAGAGAAAGGGCAACACCCCATACGTTGATGTACACCCCATGGTGGTATGAATCCACTAGGTTGGACCTTTATAACAAACATTGCCGTCAAAAATCATATTTTGGTCCTTTGGACGGCCGTCTAAATATGGACAATTCATCAGCCCTAGTTGAACTATGAGTGCGCTTCTATTGCTTATCTGGCAAGGCCATTTGTACATCAGGTAGGAAAACAACAGTTATTCACGGCCAACTTGCTAATTCTGCATTTATAAAAATAAAAAAGGTAAAGTCATATAATTTAATTTTCTAAGATTTTGGGATTTTCCGTAAATTCACATGGAAATCGGTGGAGAGCTAATAAGTATTTTATTCAAAATGGGGATAAACCATTCAAATATTTGAATAGTGTTTATTTGCTTTTTCGAACACAGACTGTGTGAGGAACGGAACTGCTGATCATCACTCAAGTAAAGTTAGGTACAATGACATTATGGCTGTAGCTGGAGGGAGGAAGAGGTGTAAGTGGGTAATGACTTAACATCTGCTCATAATAAACAAGTGCGATTTGCGATTTCTCGTGTTACGCAATAATTTTTATCAAGGAGTTGTTTTGCTATTGTCTGATTTATGAATACGCTTCTCCTGATACCAAAAAAAAATTATGAATACGCTTCTCCTGATACCAAAAAAAGTTGAATCCGCCCACGGCTTCATTAGAATAATTAGGTTGGGTCCCTAGAACCCCCCCCCCCCTCCTTGGACACTAACGGTATTTTTTGCTTAAATATATACCTTGGGAGGCAATTAATTAATAATCAATAGTACTATATAAATAAATGAAATAACCTTTTATGTGCTAATAGCATCAATTTTAAAAAGGTGAATTTGAACTTTCTGAGAAAAATGCAATATGGTATAAATTTGGCTATATTGTGCTGCAATTATTTGAACTGGTTATTCTAGAGTAGATATAGTCATTTTTGGTTCAAATTCTTAGCGGAGTTGCTATTATAGGTCAAAGATCGAATTTACTTGCGTTAGTTTCGTAATCAAACTCCAATGGGTAAATGGCTTTCTAAGTTGGGTCCCTAGGGCCCCCCCCCCCCCCTTGGGCACTAACGGAAGTTTGTTTAGCTTGGGCACCTATGAATCTGTCTTCGTTGTTCTTCTCCCTATATTCATTCCTGTCTTTCACTTTTCTGTCGTTCTGATAAACTTATTTGAAAAAAATCTGCAAAATTGACAAACAATATTTTGTACCATACGTAGCACATGAATTATTATACTAAATAGATGCATTTGTAGGATTGTAGAAACATATCTATAGTAGATTTCAAATTAAGAGAGACTCCATGCATAATCCGATAGGGATGGTATTGATATGGGGTTCAATCCACGGCCATGCGGAGACTAGGCCTTTGTTGCCATTACAAAAGATATTGTGTCCATATTCACAAACATAACACGTTTGTGGCAATTTCTGGAACAAGGATGCTGACATTACTGTCAGCATCTACCAAACTTGAAAAGCATGTTGTCATCAGCTCACAGACCATTGCTATTGTATATGTGCTATTCCTGGCTAATCCATCTTTCACTTGCCAGATCAATATCTTACTACAAGCCTAAAGTACAATGCCTGAATCCGGTCTGAATGCTTTTGAGTTGTGTCGCAAAACATGCTAGATACAACTGTAAATTCTGTCAGAGATGTGAACACCTTGCTTTTCTGTTCCGGAAATTGCCACAAACTCCCACCTGCCCCTTGGAACTAATCCTGTTTTTATTATTTTTACAGAATGTAAACATCCAAATTGTTTTCAAACTCGTGGAAGTGATTTCAGTAAGGGTCCTTTTCATTATGTCGTTTTTTTCATGCCATTATGTCCCTTTAAGTGTTAAAAACGTGTACAATGTTGGCTTTTATTTGCGTTTTATTTGAATTTAATCGGACATTTGGTTCCAAAGTTCTGTTCAATCAAAGGGAACAAAGTATCACGAAACGATTAAAGGAGTTTATTGTATAAACAGTATAAATAATTAGCATGAATGTTATTCTTGACAGAAACACAATTTATATTCAGTATGCATAATTATTACCTAATTAGCATATTCAGTGTTTCTAAACTTAAAATGCCATTTTCTGCCAGATGCAATTATAAGTGTAATTTTTTGTTACCTTGCGCGTCATTTTTCTTGGTATTGGTATATCCAATTGAGCTCAAATTTGACGGGTTTATTATACATACCATTATCTGATAATTTACAGGATTGTTTTTAAAGAACACTAGGTAGCCATGGAAACTACACATTTTTCTATTTCCCCAAAAATATGCATATTTGCCAACTTTGACGCTAACCCATACAAAATGTTTTTTAAGAAATCCCCTCTGTATTTTTTTCTACATAGTGCTTAATTTAATAATAAAACAAATTTAAATTAAAGATCATTAAAAAAATGACGCACAGCGAGATAACAGAAGATCCCGTGTGTATCCCATGAATCAATCCGTCTCTTTATCAACATTTCATTGTGTGTCGCATTCGGACCCATTCAAATACATTGTGTCCTCGTTCGTAAGTCATACACAAGACTTATGTGTCCACTTAAAGCAATATTAGCACATTTTTTTTGAAGAGCGCCCCATTTTTTCAAAAAAATTGAGATTTTTACACGGTTGCATTGGTAACTGGCTAGTAAACTATAGCTGTAAATGGTTAAGGTCTACAATGTCTATGTGTCGCAAACGAAGGAATTTTGTAACTAGAATAATTAATATCGGGATCCCCGATAATATTTCAACGGCTGCTGGAAACGGCCTTCCAATATGAAATAGCCGGGAAATAGCGCCATGTTCATATCTACGCTCATCCATTAGTTGTTTTATTGGTTCAGGCAAGTCAAGTTAGAGGTCATTTTCTTGAGGTGGCACTATTTCATCATGGACGGACATAAACTTAGCATTTCCAGCTCTGCCGTTAAGTACAATCTAGGATCCCAATTCTAATTACAAAAATCGCTCATTTTATGATAAATACGCATTTCTGAGCATTCTCGTTCGCAGGTGTAGTTTTCTAGACAATTACCCACATAGCTGTGCAAAAATATCAAATTTGAAAATTGGGGGCGCTCTTCAAAAATGTGCTAATATTGCTTTAAGTAGGTCTATTACTATTTTTTTTATTAATCAACTTCCAATTTCAAATTGGGTCTATCGCCTTTTCATTAGAAAATATGTCTTGAAAACTAAATAGTCCCCTCCCACGCCCGCGCCGTTTACAGGCGGCACCATAACTGCAGCCTAAAAAAAAATGTTTTTTTTTTCAAATTTGCCACTTGCTCTCGACCGCACAAGACTGCCGAAGACTGTACAGGACACTTCCAATCCTTACGGAAACTACACACACACACACACAAGGAAAAAACTGCTCACGATTTTTGAAAAAAGGCCTATCGGCACCAGTCTTGAGCAGTCTGGAAGTGGTTTTCTAGCAAATCCATATGTGACTGAGCCTAAATATGCCACGTGCTCCAGACCACAAGACTGCAGAAGACTGTACCGGACAGTCCCAGATCTTGCCAAAACTACACCGTTCAAAAAATGCTCACGATTTTTTTAATAATTGCCAATCGTCACCTGTCTTGAGCAGCGTGGAAGGGGTTTTCTTGAAGTAATCGGCTATGTGACCGAGCCTTTAGAAAGTGAACATGGTAATGGTTCCGCGCTTTTTTTTTTTTTTTTTTTTGGGGGGGGGGGGGGTGCGACCGCACCCCCTCCCCTAAATTCCACAAAAGGGGTAAAAGGTCCACTTTTTAACAAGAAGTCCACTTTTTGGTGATTAAATATTTAAAAAGTTAAAAAAGGACGTTTTAGGGGGGTTAGGTCCACTTTCAGCAAAAAAGTCCTCTTTTTCGAAAAAGGGTCCACTTTTTCGAAGTCCTGCACCCCCCCCCCCAATAAATCCTGCGTACGGCCCTGGTTCCTCGCTAAGCGGGAAAAGGGTACTCCCCTGGAGAGGACACTCATTCTGCGCCCACCACCCGGCACTGCTGTGCCATTGTAGCTGCATTATTTGCATTCAATTCCCTGGTTAAAAAAAATCCTGGATCCGCCACTGTTTTTCGTGTACATTTGACATTTTTTATAACAGGTTAAGGAGCATAACTTGTCAAAACACATTTGTCGGGGACCTCTGTTTGACCCCACATGCACAGAAATTTCAACTTTTTAGTAAATAACAGATGCACTTTTAGTGTTTTGGTGGCTATATTAAATGTTTGCATTTATTCGAAGATGCCCATCGGATTCAGATTCAGCAAAAAAAGTGGTCTTACATATAATATTGCAAGGTCAGATGGTCTGTAGCCTGGACTGTAACTGCTATTACTTGAAAAACATATACTTTAAATAACATAAATATAATTCGTTTGTTTTCTCTCTGAATAACAGAAGCTCCAATATCATTAGATATCGAAAACATGAAGTTGATGGTTACGGTTTTCAATATACTCCTAAATACAAGGATTTTCAATTGAACAAAAATCAAGTCGAGAGTGGACCAAAAAATGATTGTTGAGCTTGAAGCTACATAAGCCGGTGCTGAGCTGCTTAAACAACCTTTCTCATCGGTTGAAAAGGGAAAAAAATGTGCCTTTCCGTGTAAAAGCTGTGCTGTCTCCAGTGGAAAGGAAATCATCTTGCGTGACCAATCATTGCAGTGCGCCGTGTATGAAAAGTAGGTCA
The DNA here is from genome assembly GCA_023653785.1 of Ophioderma brevispina. NCBI lineage: Eukaryota > Metazoa > Echinodermata > Ophiuroidea > Amphilepidida > Ophiodermatidae > Ophioderma > Ophioderma brevispina. The sequence goes on along the minus strand of JAMKCH010037517.1, from coordinate 2,702 downwards.
CATGACTGAAATTTGATTTCAGAATTATTTTCCATGTTTTTTAAATCCCCCACCAAAAAATGAAAGTGTTAATACATATGCTTCTAAACTGTTCATTAATACAGGGTGACCCAATAACAACTTTAACCAGGAATGAAAAATGAAAGTTGACATTCCCCCCCCTTTTTTTTTTGAATTTGGTATTTTATTTATCATTAAGAATGGATAATTGGCGTCTTGCCTGAAAAAAAAAAAAAAGTTCATTTGGTTTGAGTGGTTTCTCAAGTATTGTCCACGGAACAAGAGGGCAAGCCAAAACAGACCTTGATCCACGGAGGGAGGTTCATTTTCTTATGCATGGAAATCCCCATGCATGGAAATGCCAAATGCCCCAAATCCACAATGCCCAAAGGATAAAGTTTTCATTGGGTCACCCTTGGATTATTGTTGTCGATATCAAAATTATGAGTTTCATGGCTTGCCTATCAAAGATTTGCCTATGCATCCCAAATCAAATGTTTGGCTGTTACATATGTGGTTTGAGGTGTTTTCAGTCAGGCTGTACTCAGTGGCGTATTTACCTTTCTTTGACCTATTGGGGGGGGGGGGTTGGGGATGGGATTGATGATAATTTATGAAGTAACGGGGTGTGCTGCAAGATCCATTACTATTTACAGGCTCGCGCAGGCGCGCCCAAAAACGGTTACAATTTCGAAGCTAAACTCGTTGAAGGTAATTGTAATTACAACAAAATGCGCGCTAAGCTGAGCGGAAATTACCATTTTTAAACTATTATGGTAAAATATGAGGATATTTTGCGTCAAAAACACATATTATTATATTATTAAACGGAACCATGGGCGGGGGGGAGGGGATGATCGTATGGACCCTTCTCCCTCATAAAAATATTGGGGTATACCCCCCCCCCCCCCCCGCGAGATTTACGCCTATGACCAGAATAATTTATAGCAACACTATACCATTTGCACGATCCCCGAAATGCATCTCAATTCGTGCCATTTCCATCCTGGAACTTGTACCAGAGATTCATTGTTTACAAAAAAATGTTCTGTGTTATCGCGTCGCCGAAGCGTGCCTAAAATTCCAATACAAAGTACCTTTTCAACTGAAGTTAATCTTAACAGCAATGTAGAAGAATATCTAAGAAAAAAAAAAACCCAAAAATATCGAGGGGGCCAAAAAAACACTTGGGTGTTGAAATTCACTACAAAAAGGAATATTTTCGATCGTAACTGTGCCTTACTTGTCACCTGATGGACATTACACAACTATAGTGCAACTGTCAACAGGATAGATTAATTTTTCTGGTGTCGCATTTCACGCTCTTACCCGAATGTGTTTTTGTTTTGCCGACTTGAGTCTGGTACAATTTCCCGGATGGAAAATGGGTAAATGGACCACAAACGAGATGCATTTCGGGGATCGTGGAAATGGTCTATTGCCTATAGTTCACCGCAAAAGAATCGTGACCAGGGCGGAACTGAAAACGCACGGACACAACGCAGTAGCAACGAACGGGCGTGCAAAGCGGCTGCTGCTGTGAAAGCATGCACCGTGACCTCAATCATTTGTCATGAACGTTGCAAGGTACATGTATTTGCATTAACGTTGCAGTTACATGTATTTGCATGAACGTTGCAGGTACATTACTTGCATGAAGTTGCATGTTTACTTTTAATATACATTAAAAATGATACTCTAATACAACTTCTCTCTCTCCATTTACCTGCCACTAGTCAGTGACGTCAATGCGTTCAGACAGTTGTTTTTGCCGTGTATATGTTTCGCACCTCCTTTATATCCTTTATCCCTTAATCGCTTCAAACCCATCGACCAACCACTCACTGACGGACCCCTGTTATAGGAATTTGCTCCTAGATCTGAAACAAAAATAGGATATTCACTTTTAGGCCATTGAAATGCAATGATATGTTTCCGTAACATTTTTTGGGGGCAAAATACTTAGGCAACTATTCATTTTTCATTATTCCATTATCCGTATTTTGAAGAAACAACCATATACCAACCTTCGCATGCTCTAATAGCTCAAATATGGTCACACACAGCCTACATTAGAAATGATTTTGCAATTGTTCTTTGGTTTAAAAATCTACTAAATCCACATTCACAATATGTTGATCACAAGAAGAAACCTTGATTTTTCTTTAAAATCAAAATAAAATGAACTTTTAAATCTCAAAGCGGGCCGAAAATCATAACACGGGCGGGTTACGGGAAACATAACATCGACTGTCATCGCATTACTAGAGGTGATTATCAGTTTTTCCTCTATACTTGGGACGTAGGGATACACGCGCGTCCGCACACACACGCCGGGTGCTTTGATCAAACGCTCACGGATTTAATGCTGCTACTACTGCGTTAGACACTGTAACTGACTCGACAATAACATTAATTAAACATTTTATTAGTAATTTAATGAAAAGACTAATCCATGTGGTTTTAACAATTCCTTAATTGCACATGTATACCTCTTATCTTCTTTAATCTTTGGGTACATTTTATAATACAGATAATCAACTTATATCCTGACCAGGAATCGAACCAGGGACCCTGTATCGTAGTCTATGCGTTACCATAGCTGCCTTACTTTAGTGGATTTATGGGCACAGATATATTTATATGTATATATAGATATATATATACTCTCATATATATATATGTATTATCTCTAGTATATA
>JAMKCH010037516.1:0-14358 GCA_023653785.1 Ophioderma brevispina | reverse complement strand
TAGGGAGAGATGGGGGATCCAGCAACTTTGAACATGGAAAGGACAGCCCAACTGCATAGGAGTAGGCCATTATCCACTACCACTGCTGCACTGATGTCAGCAAGAAGTCAGTGCAAGATAGGTGGTTGTACCAGTAAATTACACTAAAGCGACAGCATTTTTACAGCTTTATGTATGCTCAAACAATCATGCCATAATGCGTGTGCAAGCGGCATGGAAATGGAGTACCAATCATTAAGGGTCACTTCTCATAATAATACGGGGTTCTCATATATTAGCTGAAGAGCCAGAGAATCAGGACAGGTGGTGGCGCCAGACCTCTTTTTGGGTGGGGGGGGGCAAATGGGGGGCCAAAGTGAATTATTTGGGAAAAAGTGAAATTCTGGAGGGGGCAAATGTATGAAGTATGAACCATTTGAGATTTTTTTTAACCAATTTTGGCCTCAAATTGCTTGATTTTCCCCAAATTTGGTGAGTTTGGCCCAAATTGCTGAAATTTGCCCCAAATCCCTTCTTTTCTGTCGGCTTGGGGGGGGGCACAAAAAAAATTGGGGCGCCGCCACTGAGCCGGAACCACGTTGAAAGTTACTGAAGGCTAAATACACCTGAAATGCTGTTCCCTTATATTTTAGAGCAAGCAGAGCCCCCCAAACACCTGTAATAATACAGGAATTCTCAAGGGGGTCACCCCCCGCCAACATGCCCTTCTGCGGGACCACAGGATGGGTTTAACATGGGAACGGGGGGGTTAATGTGGGCTGGGGCTTCAAGTGGGCAACTCCGGGTGGATCCATGTGGGCTATATGTATTAGATAACGGTCTCCAAAACAGACCATTCGCGAAATATTAATGGTCGTCTAGCGATGTGTTGAGCTTGCTAAGTTTCTGACCATGTCGAACCGCAGGCGAGACATGTCAAACTAGCAAGCGGAACCTATCTCTAAACGACCATTATATTCGCGAATGGTTTGTTTGGAAACCTTTAACTTACCCCCCCATAAACGTCGAGCAAAGGATTAAATGGAATTTATCCATTAGTCGCCACCATTTTGGATACTCGTTAATAATTTTACCGTTAAAAGGGACATAGGCCTAACTTTTTAATTTAAAAACACCACCAGATGCCTTTCTATATTCGCATGTGTACGAGTCTATTACCAATAGATAATCCAGGGGTAATCGACCAGAGGTATTAGATCGTTGGGCATTCGGCTGGATGTATTGTATACTCACCTATGAACACTAAAACCCATAGACAGATAGAGGAATCTGTGTATCGGCTTAACTGCCGTCTTTTGGATCAACAATACACTCACCACGACAAAAAGAATGTGGTCAGGTGCAAAAAGCAGCTGACTGTACGCCCGATTCCTTTTACCCCTCATTCAGATACAAATATAATTCAGAATACACCTTCACTGACACAACATAATTTATATCATCAAATGAGTGGACTCGTGAAACGCATTAATATTTTGGTTAATGTGGATTGTTTCTCGGCCTTTAGGCTGAAATTATGTGCATGTTTTGGTTACTGCCACGCTGCCATTTGCAGCCTCCCTGGGTGAAATTTTTGGGAAGCTTTCCGGCCGCCACTGAGCACACTATTCCTGGTGCTCTGCATCGGTATGCCTAAGACCTTCTGGTCATTATTTTCATTTATCGAAGTTCTCATGACCAATCACAATGTCTCTCTACCTTGTGACAGAGTTGGAGCGTCTTAGGGAGCACAACTCCCATTTAGTGCTATAGATATGGTCTATATGGATTTAACGGGCGATTTTGGATTATTAAAGTAATAATTTTTTGTCAAATTGTGATTTTACAATGTCAATTTGTCACTGGGAATCCCGTTGTGAATTCTTACAAAATAAAAATCATGCAGTCCCGTTCTTTTGTGCAAATAAGTATATAAGAAGTCCCGATAATTGGTATCCCTAACATTCAATTCTAAGTTTGATCCAGAGTTTAACATATTATAAATGTGGAATTATCTTTTTTATCCTGTAATGACCCATTGAACCTATATCAGTTTCCTATACGGCACAGCGACAACCATAGCCTTATGTATTTTAAATCATCCTGCTTACGAACACGCATGGAATAACCGTACGCTGTGGCATTCAGCCTGACAGACTTTTCATGTTTGTCTCGCAAATAACCCCCCTTAATTAGATGGATTTTGCGATCATGGCAGGTGTTCGTAATGCGATTATATTTAAATAATCCCTTCCCCCGGACAATGGTAGACTGTGTTTTCTCACCATTCCCTAAGTATGTTTCTTTTTTGTTAACATACCATTATTTTTTTGCGGTAAGTGTCCTCATGACCACTTCCCGCAAAAATAATGGTCATGTATAACAAAAGACGGACAATAGATAATGATGAATGTGAATAGGGCTAGACGTTTAGTGGGGATAAAGTTGGGGTATATTTGGCTTCAAGGGTTACAAGTGGGCAACCCATATGGGTCCATTGTGGGGTTATTTTCAGGTCTGTGTGGGGCTCTAGGACATGGGGTTTTCAAGGGTTTTTTTTTAATGGGTTACAGGTGGGCTTCCACAGGGCTCACCCGTATGGCGTGGTCTTGATGACCTGTATTTTTTTCTACTGTAAAATGCAAATTTTGACCGTAATGTGTATTTTGAAGTGATTTTTAATACTAAAATTAATTCAGACAAGCCCTACAAAAACTGTATCTATTTTCATTGTACCATTTTGATGAAACCTAAAGGATGGTGTACAGACTGCAACATTTTGATGACACCATAGAACATATACATCATATTAAAAATAAACCTTTCATAAAATTTAGCTTCAACAATTTCTGTTTCATTGCACTTCAGCTATTATTGCCATCTTTTGGGAGATGTTTAGCTGATGAAACAACAAAACATACGTTTGTGTGTTTTCACCCAATTGTGGGCCACTTAATGTTCCACATGCAGAGAGGATGCAATAAAATAAATTTTGAATTTGCCCATCTTGGGCCCATGAAAACCCCTATGGGCCCCACATTGTACCGTACATGTATTGGTACAACTTGGGTGAGCCCATAACAACCCCAGAAAGTGATCCTATGAGGGGACACACATTTTACCCCAGGTAATACCCACCTGCAACCCACTGGGCAAACCCACCTGGCCAATTGAGGCCCCACATGGGGCCAATGAAATAGACAATATTTGCCAATGTGGGGCCCTCATGATGAGGCCACTTTAAACCTAATTTTAACCCATAACATGGGGTCCCAACTGAGAATGTTAATAGCTGGGCCAGTCACTAAAAAAGACCCTTTTTTTTCAATTGCTTCGAAATTCAAAGATGGGGGAGCCAAAAAAGGCATTCTTCTAGATAATACATGGCACCCAGCACTAGGCTATATGGCAAAAAATCATTTTTTTAGATCTACATGTTACAATCTGCAGTGCCCGGCACCCTGTGCTCTGCAAAAAAATAGGCCCTAAATGAAAGTATGACCAATGACCTGAAAAATTCATGAATTATGAGTATACTCTCTGTCAAAGTTCCTTTTCTCTGCATCGGCAACACTACGCCCAGGCGCGTAGCCAGCCCGGTGGTTCTGAGGGGGCAATTTCCCGGTAGGTGCAAACATTTCCCGATCACAAGCAAAGATTTCCCGCTCGCAGGGCAAAACAATCCGAAAAGGGCTGATTTAACATAAATATCAGTGTTTTATTTCCCGATTTCCCCTCAAAAAATTTGTCAGAGGGGGCACTCTGCCCCCCTCTGCCCCCACCTGGCTACGCCACTGACTACGCCAGCATTTCTACCACACAAAACATGAGTCTTATTTTATGATGAGAACCATGACCACGCGTGAAGGAAATGCATAGTCTTCGCGTTACACGCAGCAACCTTGCGCGTGTATGTTGACGCCTATTTCAGAAAGGAATAGTAGCTAATTGTGACGGCTACTATAGCACCTATAGTATGGCATCCCTTCTCTGACTAGCATGTCGATATGACCATCGACCAGCGGGTAAACCCCCCTCCCCTCCCCGACCCCCAGCCCAGCCAAATAAACCCTTAGCAGTGTATAAATACTTCTGAAGTTTTATTTCAAATGGATGCTCGGCCCATTATTCCACAAATAATGCTGTAATACACGACCAAAGGAGTTCATTGTCAACATGATCAGACAAGTTTATTCACAGCCATCATGGCCATTGTCATGTCATTCATGCATGGTCATGATTGTGTAGCGCTCATAACAACCCACCAAAACATGACTGAGAATGTCAGATTCAATCAATAAATAGCAAATAATCGTCATCAATGACACTTTACTTAAATCTCAGGACTTATATGATTATTGTTATGCACATGATTAACTTACCAAATCAACTTTGGATGCTATTTAAGTTCGGATGAAGTTTTATTGTCTAGTTGGGTTCACGCCTCGCCGCGTTCCAAAGTACCTGTCGTTTTAATCAGGGATCCTAATAGTAGAGTAGATATGTGCATGAATTGTGCACTTGGTGATAAAAGCATGAAATTTGGCACACAGTTTGGGCATGTTCTAAGAAGGATTTTTGGCTATAGGGGCATCAAAAATGGCGGCTATTTTTCAAAATGGCTGCCATTTCTGGTATTTTAGCTCTTTTGATGGACTAAACGTGTTTTGTTTGTTTGTTTTGTGCTACCAAAACATGATTTTTAGCCCAGAGCAATGCCTAAAATATAAATTTATTTATGGGTAAGTATTCTGTAACAGAAATGGTGGCCATTTTCCAAAATGGCGTTCTTTTTCCAAAATGGCGTTCTTTTTCCAAAATGGCTGCCAATTCCCTTATTTTACCAATTTTCATCGACTGAATATGCATATTTTTTTTCTACCAAATCATATTTTTATCACGCAGCAATGCAAAAATAAAACCTGTAAATAGGCAATCAATACCAATGTTGTTTGATGTTACTAAGTGCAGACATTTATGTGACATAGCAATGCCAAATACAACCTGTAAATAGTTAATCAATACAAGTGACAGACATTTAAATTTATTCGCCATTGCTTGTTTTATCTTTGCTTTGCAGACTGAATAAACTCAAAACATATTAATTGACTATTTTTGTTGTAAAGCACCAATGATGTGATATTATGCGCTGATTTCTGTACCAGTAACCCAAAACTCCCAAAGAGTAATCATATTCTTCAATAAGGGAGTTACCAAAATCAGGTGCATGCACACTTTTTGGTGTAATCAATCATGGCTTTCCAGTGTTGTAAAATCATCAGTGGCCGTGTCAATGTGGAACTCATTTTAAGATTGACAACAGAGCAATCTTCTAATTTTGGTCGTAAAAGTCTACAGCAAACAAGATTATTAGTCAAAAGCATGAATATCAGGTAACTTAATAAATTGATTATCCTTCATGTTCTTTCTGTATTGCTGTACATAACAATATCTTCATAAGTTTTGAGCTAGTTCATATTATTAATAGTAATAACAATTTTGATATAGTGCCTAGAGGCCTCTAGACACGTCACATAGTTAAAAGGAGTAATAATATCATTATCAAACGACAAATATAAATTCAATAGATAAACTTCTATGTGAAAACAACTATGATATACATCAATTACCAATTATTAGAATAACTTAAGAGAATAATTTAAGTAGACATTTCAAACATATACTGTGACCAATAGATAGAAGAGAAAGACAACCCAGTTGTCTTCCATACTAAGAACGTATGAGGATACATCTGAATCATCAGCTGTGAGGATTTGTGTGTATGTACCCCACAGTGACATGGGTGAAATCTTGATCTTTCCTGGATTCATATGCCTCAACCCTACCTAATCTGGTGAAAAACAACTATCCTAGACAGCCGGAGTGGAGGAAGATAAAGAATAAGAAAGACAAAGAAAAAAGTTCACAATATCAGTATAAATGAGGTCTGTTTAATTGGAAGCCAATGCAGTTGGTAGATATGTTATGTTCTTGACAACAGATTTTAAGGACAAAACGAGCAGCTGCATTTTGAACTCACCGAACCTTGGTCACTTCTCTTTCTGGGAGACCATATAGGGCAAGGAGTTGCAGAATCCAGCCTTGAAACAAAGTCATGGACCAATCCAATGGTGCATTTTTCATCAAGGTACTGTCAAAATTACCCAATTTTCGTTATCCAGTGCCAGGCAGCCTTGCATAAGTTGTTAACATGATTGTTCTTTCTTAGTGACGAGTCTAAGATGGCACCAAGGTTCCGTGCTTTAGCTTGCAGACGAAAAACGGAATTGCCAATGATGGATGGCTGAGAGTTACTAGTCGATCTGTAAAGAATGAGAACGAAAGCACAACATTCTCTGTCGTCTTGTAATAAATATCAGCTTGTTGGATTTACATCAGGATCTGATGACTGCAATGCATGATTCAATATTATTTATGGCTGCATCACAATCCCAATGGTGGAAAGACGGATACACTGTTAAAAACAAACCTGTAAAAAACAGGGATTTGACTGGCAGCTGGGACTCACAACGTGCAGAACGTAAAATAACCGGAGCCGTAAAAATACGAAACCATTGCAGGGAACGTAAAATAACGGCGTAAAATCTCAGCTTCAACGTTATTTTTGGTTTTTGACTTGTTTAAACAATATTACAATCCTCTGACCAAATTTTCACGTTGTAGCTATGGCATCATACAAACGTTGTATTTACGTTACCACATGGTTGTAAAAAAGTTATATTTCAGGCAAACAATATTGAGAAAAAGGCAATAAACAAAGGGAAAATGTGAAAAATAAAGATTTAAACCAGTTTATACGGTAATATACACATTCTAATGTCACCAATTACTTAATCAACATATGAATAAACTTAATACATATACCTTACATAGATTCGAACCTGGGCCTTAAGATTACAAGTCCTAAACCATATCCACTACACTACATGACTTTACTGATAGCAGATGCTAAAATTAAATATATATAATATGTGTGCGTACTACTTTTTTCAAATTAAACTTAATAATACAAAAAGGAGGAAAGAGTTTTTAAAACTATTTAAAAAAAATGATAGGGAAATTAAGATTTTGCATTTTTAATGATGTTACTTATAACGTTATTTAACACATTTGGTAAAACGATTTTCATAGTTCATATTCTTACATTAAAAACAAGTAAGTTACAAAAGAATGTAATATTAAGGAAATATAACAACGGTCAGCGTATAAATACTACCTTTTTTCAAAATGTGTAGTATTATTTTCTAGCCACTGTTTATTTACATTTTTCTGCTTCCAAATTGTAATTTTATGTCAGGTATAGGTAATAAAGCGTGAAGATTATTTAATAATTGGGGTTTACCGTAATTTAAAAGGTAAAGTCTGGTAAAATTAGGAACATTTTTAACAGTGTAGAGCTGTCATCGGTGTAAACTACAGATTGAACACCATGGGCAGTAATGATATCCTGTAGTAGGGCAGAGAAAAAGATGAAGTCAATACATCGAGTAACAGCCCCTGTGGAACTCCACAAGTTCTACCGCCACAGAATCTGATGAAGCAAATTTGATCGATCTAGATTGAGTTTGTCATCTAGGTAGCGAAAAGAACCAATTAATGCTGTTCCAGTTATTTCATTTATAATGTTCCAGGCGGGTGTGACGGGTAAGAGCTGGTTATGGTCACCAGTGGCGTCTCCTGGGGGGGCCAAAGGGGGCGCTTGACCCCGGGAGCCAATGGGGGGCGCCAAAAAGAAGGAAGAGAAAAGAAAGAAGGTGAAAGAAACGGAAATTGGAAATTAAGGAAAGGGGGAAAAGGAAAGGACAGTAAGAGGAAGGAAAACGAAAGAGCAACTAGAGATGGAATTGGAGGAAAGGAAAAGAAAAGTAAACAAAAAATGGGGAGGGAAGGGGAAAATTCTAAAGGGGGGAAAGAGATAGAAAGGCTTATGGCGAAAAGATCTGTAAGGGAAAAGTACGGAGCGCCACAATCAGGGCGGAAATGTGCACAAAATAGAAAAGAAGAACGTATAAAAATAGTAAAGGAAGGGCGCCAAAAAAGCAAAATAAAGCCCAAACAAACGAAGGGGGTGGTGAAATAAGTTGGAAAGAAAAAGTTGAACTAAGACAAATAAAAAAAAAGGTTGCAGCAAAAATGAGCAAAGGAGAAAAGACAAAAAACCGGATTTTAAAAAAAAGAGAGGGGCGCCAACCAAAGGAAATGGTTGAAAAAAAGTTTAAGGAATTAAAGGGGTGTGCTTAAAATAGCAAAGGAATTTGGAGCTAAGAAAAATAAGGCTTGTCAAAAATGTGAAACAAACGAAATAGCTGGTTGAAAATGGTAAGGAAAAGGACGCAAAGATGGGCAAAGGAAATGAGTTTAAAGGGGGAATCAATAAGGGGCGTCAAACAAACAAAAAAACAAAAGGAAAGGCCGGGAAAAACTAAGGAAAGGGGGCGGAAAATAAAACTGAAAAATCTGGCAAGAAAAGGGGGATATAGAAAGAAACAAAATAATGGGGCGTCAAGTCAAAACAGAAAAGCTTCGGAAAGGATGAAATGTCCCACGTTAGTGCGACTAGGGTTGTCTGAGGGGGGCCCTGATAGCAATAGTTAGGGGGGACCCTGTCAGCAGCTGCTCACACTGCTGACTCTTAAATCCCGCAACTGGGGGGGTGCCGACAAAGCGGTCAATTTGCAGACACATTTCAAAAAATTTTCCGGCTCGCGCAGCTCGCCGATAACTTTTTATTTTATGGATGTTATGCATATCAAGAAGATGTGAAAATGGGGTGCCATTTTTTCAATTTCCACAGGGGCGCCAAAAGTTTATCGTCAGTTTGCCCCCTGGGGTATGTCATCTTGGATACGCCTCTGTCAAAGTGGTCACTGAAGTCCAATAACACTAACACAGTCTCTTTTGTTTGGTTAAGGCCCATCCAGATGGCATTCTGCCCTGTAACAATGCAGTCTCCGCACTGTTAAATTGCCTGTACGCTGACTGGCATCGGAACACGAGATCATTATCGCTGAGATAATCTGGCACCTGATTTACAATCTTTCCAATCACCTTTCCATGAATGGATATAGGGCGATATTTTGAGAGGATGGTGGTGTCCCGAGTGAATTTGTCAGCTACTGCGGGATCACAGATGAATGGCAAGCTGAGAGCTTGAGGAATACATCGATCTGCCATAGGGAAAGTTGTTAACTGGTAACAGGTCATCTAGACATAGTTTTAAGAGACTGGCAGTAGTAGCATCATGTAGACTGTTATGTAGCTAGCTTCCTGATCTTGCCTGTGAAAAAATTCTGCAAAAAATGTTAGCAAGATCTTTTGGACATTCATGGGTATGTAGTGTATGTTTCTCTCTAGAAGTTAAATTGCCGACTACATGGAAAGGTCACGTTGGTTACATGTAGTAATCTAGTTGCTATGATTCTCCGTCTTGGCTTTAGCAAGTAGAGAATTGCAGTTAGCATCTAAAGGTAAACACAGAAGTGCACATCTATATCAGAGCAGATCTTTTGATGTTGCAAATTATTCAAGTCTGCATACAGGCTGCACTGAAGAGCTGCTTTCAAGCATTTTCCCTGTCATCTGCAGCCCTCCTTGCAACCACAACTTGGAAGTTTTTGGCATACTTTTCTAACTTCTGGAAGGGTTGTCCAGAAGATTTCCCAATACTCTTTTCCTTTCTAGTCCATCCTCATTCACTTGGACATGGAAGCTCAGGAGATGCAATCATCATTTGAGCCCAACAGTAACCGACTTGATAGGTGGCTCTCTTGATATGTTCAGTGAGTGCTGCCTTCATTGGAGGAAGAGCACATGATTATACATCAAGACCATAAAGCGCTCTGGTTTATTTTTTTGTACAGCAATGGACTAGTAAACTTCTGCTAAATGCCATATTCTGACATGTAGCTTAAGACTGGTTGTAGTCAGAATGTTGCCCTCAAGTTGGATCAAGATGGATCACATTCAGTTTGAAAAAACATGTCTTTTAATGAAGTCTGGGCAACCACTTTTTATGGTTTGCTTTGTTGAGTTTTATTGTGGGTATTACATAATACCTCTTCATTCAACATAAGAAGTAAGGATGATGAACATTATTTCTACACGGTAAACCGAGGCATACATCAGCTAAGTGAAAACCACTGCTAAATCAGAATAACCTAATAGTGACTTTTAATTAAAACCTATTCTTAAGGCACACCCTGTGACTCTATAACCAAAGGTACAGTTTACAACAGACTATAAAAGAGTAATTAATGGCGGCCATCTTGAAAATGGCCACCACTGTTGTCATGCAACCAATTTGAAATGCTCAAATAAAAACTTGTTTTCACTTTATTGATTGTATGAAAAAAGACGTTACACATATTTATTTCATGCAAATATGTAAAATAGCTGTTAATGGCGGCCATTTTGGTTTTTTTTTTTTTTTTTTTTAAAAAAAAAAACATGCCTTTTAATGAAGTCTGGGCAACCCCTCGTATGGTTTGCTTTGTTGAGTTTTATTTTGGGTATTACAAAATACCTCTTCATTCAACATAAGAAGTAAGGATGATGAACATTATCTCTACACAGTAAACCGATGCATATATCAGTGGTAGCTATGTTGTAAGTGAAAACCACTGTTATATCAGAATAACCTAATAGTGTCTTTTTAATTAAAACCTATTCTTAAGGCACACCGTGTGTGAAGACTTTGTGACTCTATAACCAAAGGTACAGTTTACAACAGACTATAAAAGAGTAATTAATGGCGGCCATCTTGAAAATGGCCACCACTGTTGTCATGCAAACAATTTGAAATGCTCGAATAAAAACTTGTTTTCACTTTATTGATTGTATGAAAAAAGACGTTACACATATTTATTTCATGCAAATATGTAAAATAGCTGTTAATGGCGGCCATTTTGGAAAATGGCCGTCATTACTGCCATGGGATAAACCTGCAATGGCCATTTGATCGAAAGTCTTTTTAAAACATCCAATGTGCATCAAATGCCATGCTTGAATGCCTATAAGCACTGTATTTATGAACTCAATCTCAAATCTAGAGGATAAATAGCAAGTAATGGCAGCCATTTTGAAAAATGGCCGCCATTTTGAAAAAATGGCCGCCATTTTGAAAAAATGGCCGCCATTTTAATCAGAGTTCACATCTGCGATGCTCCTATAGCTGAAAGTCTTTCTTATGACATATGTGCCAAATTTCATGCTTTTATCACAAAGTGCACAATTTCCCCAAAATATTGCACATATCTGCTCTACTATAAATAAATCGGGATAGGACACTTGATCAACGAAGTGGAAGCATACTGCATGAAATCTGCATGAAATATGATACTTATGGATCACCGGTCGTACGTTGCGCTGTGCCGCTACGCATTCCCGATTACGTCATACTGCATAAATAATTAGGTTACTTATCGTACATGGTGGCGTTATTACTACGCCAAAGAATCGTCTATGGGCATTTGTACACAGTGTCACCCACCTGTTTTAAAGTTACGATCTATGCAAATCAATTACCAGAGCAGGGAGGGTAGGTAGCAGGGCATCGTCTAGTTAGTTCACGATAACTTGGAAATATAATCTTCAAGCTTACAAATGCATATTGTCAAATATCATTTTCTTTTCTGAATTATAGTTCCCTCTTTACTTTTTTTCCTTTTGAAAACTCAATCTGAACAATCTAGTGCCATTTAGAGTAATCCTGAGATTACAGTGACTGCCAAAAGTCCGGCCAAAAGGCATGGAGAAGGGGGGGGGGGGTCTCGGGGGAATTCCCCTCAATTTGCGAAGAGCCCTTCTGTTTTCCCTCATGACATGAACAAGCATTGTTTTCATATTTACATTTTCTCTATATTGCAAATATGTATTATTATTTTAAACTGGCTTGCTAAGTGTTATATACATTGCTGTGATGATGAAGTTCAAATAAATTTGATTGATTGATTGATTGCAAAAAACGGGAAAAATGTTGAATTAGGCCTATGTGTGGATTTCACGATCCTCCAAGTTAAAGTCTGACTCAGAGATTTCTGAATATAATTTTTATAATATATTAATTAAAAATAGTCAACTAGAACTAAAGATAGTCACCTAGAATGTTCAATTCCACGTTGTTTCCAAGTTTGAGATGAATCGGAATTTTCGTTTTGATGCAGTAAACATTTATGTGTATATAACATTGCCATAGGATACTGTGTGTAACAAAATCTCCGGATCCGGAATTTTTAAACAAAGATGTCATTTTCTATATGAAGGACTACGACTTGAGCTTAGCTATTTCACACAATGATTAGTATATGGACAAGCATTGTGTACATGCGAAAAACACAAATTGTTTGAAAATTGAGGGCGCCCTCAACGGGAAATCTCTGAGTCGGCCTTTAATCCCCCGTCCCTCACCCGAGAAAAAAAAAGGTTTGGCACCACCACTGATTCCCAGGCCTGATGAACTATGCATATAACCTAAGCGTCTTTCCTTAGGTCTAAAAAGACTGTTGTATTGGCCTATCAAGGGAGAGGTAACGTTATTTACGCCAGGGCAATGGCAGAGAAGCAAAAAATCATTCTGACCGAGAGGGGTGAACGTTAAATTAAATGAGAAGTTCACAAATCGGGTCGGTAGGAGAGGAAAACACTACATTTCCATATCTTTTATAATATGAACAAAATACAAGACCACTTTTTTAAAAATAAACTAAATGTTAAACAATAGCGCTTTATGCGATACGTGGCTAAAAGCTCAAAAAATAGAATGCACTTGCTATACACAGGGCAATCGAGGAGCTGCCCAAAACAAATCCACCAAAAGCATAAAGGTCCACTTTTGACTGATTTTTTTTATTGAAAATGCTCATAATTTAGAGAAACTTGACAAAGCAAGTCCACTTTTTGTTGAGATAGGTTGCAAAAGTCCAAAGATATATTGTAGGGAAAATGTCCACTTTTACATGTTTACAAATAACACAGAAAAAAATGACCACGTTGAAGTACCACCCCTAATCCCTGGCAACATTTGGTATAAATACTGTAAAATGCAAACAGGGGACCTGTACCATTATCCATCCAAGGGGGGGAATGGAGAATTCAACATCGGGGCAAAAAAGCCCCCCCCCCTTCTTTCTTTGCGCTCTGTCCCTTTATTTTATGGAATTTCTCCATTGAAAAAGTTCAAGCACCCCCCCCCCCCATAAGAAAAAATAGCTGCCATGGGTTCCCACTCTCTCAAAACACATCAAGTTACTTCACAAATCTCTTAACCGGCGTCGGTAAAAAATGTCCTTTATCGTCTACACATATAGGACACTCTCCTAGCTGTTCTTTCTCAAACGTTGGGCAAAGGCCTCCACATGCGTCAAAAGTTGCATGGCAAAAACGGGGGTGTAACTTTAAATCCGGGTGTTAATTTTAACACCCTTAGATGGGGATCGCACCCACTGGTGTGAGTTTACACCATTTTCGGTGTTAAGTTAAACCATGTTAGGTTATATTGACACCCATTTTGGTGTTTACCTGTATGATATCACCTGGTGTTAATTTTACACACATTCGTGTGTTATTTTTAACACCGCCGGTGCCAAATTGACACCATTGGTGTTAATTTAAGACCCCTCCTGGAATCAATGACGGGGACCGTATCCTATGGGGTAATTAACACCAAACTTTGGTTGTTTTACATGTTATTTGTAACATCTGAAATCTCAGTAGGAAAATGTTTGGATGACCATGGTGAGTACAGTGAACACATGAATCCTCCTTTGTAGACAAAAGAGTTCTAACAACCGTAGCTGGTATTGTGTGTTAGTGTTTTTTTGTTTGTTTGTGTGTTTGTTTGGTTTTTATTCATCTATATCTTGTTTGTTGGTCTTCCCACTTCAGGAGCTCATAGGCCGCCTATTTATTCGGAAGTCCCCTTAAAGCAATATATTAGACGTTTTTTGAAGAGGCTCCCAATTTTAAAAAAAAAAAAAATTAGATTTTTACACGCGTTGATTGGTAAACATGGCTAGTAAATATACTGTGAATGGTTTAAGCTCGAAAATGTCTATTGTGTCGCAAACGAAGGAATTTTGTAATAGAATAGGATCGGGATCCCCGATAATAATTCAACGGCTGCTTGAAAGGGCTTCCATGGAACTAGCCGGGAAATGGAGCCATGTTACGTGTCTCGCTCATCCATTAGTTGCCTGTTTTATTGGGTCAGGAAAGTCAAGTTCGGGGTCATTAGCGTTATTTTCTCGAGATGGCACGATTTCAGCATGGACGGGATTGCATAAACAAGCTATATGTGTCAAAATAATGAATAGTTTGTAGCATCAGCAATGTATAGTTACCATGCTAGTGACAAATAGGTCA
>JAMKCH010037515.1:0-13366 GCA_023653785.1 Ophioderma brevispina | reverse complement strand
AATGACCTCTAGATGACCTTTGACCTCACTCTTGAGAGGGTAACTTGTGAGGCACTACCCAAGAACCATTACATGCAAGCACCATGAAAATGTGTTCATTTATGTGGAAACAGTGGGCACACTATGTTTAGAGTAAACATTTTCACCACAGACAGACACACATATACAGACATTACCAAAGCAATTCCTATCTGCCCTCTTACAAACACAAAAAGTGGATATTTTGTAAAGTATAACACTTTCCAAGAGATTACATACATGAAATTACACTACTTAGACTAGGTGCACTGGATGAACTGTAGTAAATAGGAATGTAGTGAATATAATTAACCATATTAAACTTTTAAGAAAAAGGATAAAACCAATGTTAATATGTGGCTGTTATACATTACTATGTGAAAAGTTATCATAAACTTCAAGTTGACAGGATCAGGATGGCCCCAGGGGGTGGGGGGCACTCACATATGAAATGGATATGGGTATAAGGCTCGCGCTTCCAAACCCAGGGGCATTCGGTGACAGAGGACTGAAAAATAAGGATCTTTGGGTGAGAGGCAGTCAAACTGCCCCAAAATAGGGCTTTTCCGAGTGACAAATTTGCAAAATAAAAAAATGGGGTCTTTGGGTGACAACGATGCTGGAAAAAGGGTCTTAACAGCCTTACATACGTGTCACTTCCAAGATGGGAGTGCCCCTCCATCCCCCCTCTGGGATGGGCCAAGGGGATGAGGCTTAAAATATCTCACAGTGTAACTTTGATTATATGTGTTATTACGACATTTGCTGGAGATAAAAAAAAACCTCACCTTTCATTATCTGTTGGATTTCCATCTTGAGTGTGTGCACTTCACGAGACACAGCCTCTTCCTTCTGTCTCTTGATGCGATGAATGGACAGGCCTGTAAGATAGCAGTTGTACATCAAACATCATAAACTAATATAATTTTGTATGAAGTACACATGCACATACACATACACACACACACACGCATGCACATACACACAACAAACACACACTCTTCATACACACTTTGTATGGTATAGACTTCTAAAGACATCAAAAGAACCACCTATTGTTAAAAATGGAATAAATTGAACTACCAAGCAGGTTGTCCCCTCAGAGAGCTTTTGACCGGGAAGAGAAAGCTTGAAAATCATGCTAATCAGCCCTTTTTTGCCTGCTCAAAGGGAAATTTGCACCTCCAACCAGGAAAATCTGCCTCAAAAGTGGGAATTTTCCCCCTCTGACAAGTGACCCATGTTACGCACCTGCAGGACAAACGATATCCTTCCGAGGACCTTTGTTCAAATAATTTCTTTTGTGTTAGGTCCTTGGAAGTATATATCATACAAGTACACACCTACAAACAACACAATCCATACAAACACACCAATGCAACTACTCGGATGCTTTTTGACCAAACTACAGTGCACCATGAACACAGCTGCTGAACACACCTCCATACAAACCACACAATCACCAACGTATGCATAAACACGCCTATACAACTACTTGGATGGCTTTTATGACTAAAATTTGCAATGTAGCACGAAAACAGCTGCTGTCATTCACAGCAAATCAGATCTGTGGTAATTTAACCCCATTGTCCACATCTAGGCATCCTTTTGCATGGAACCTAGCTAAAATATCTGAGCTATAATACATTACATGTACATGAAGAGGGTGCTTATGGTCTTTATGGTCTTCCGGGTGCTAGCATTTTTCAAAGACTTACCGTAGGAGGGCGCTCTTACGCATATCGAACGGTTTACAACACAGACTTGACTAAAGAATAGGCCTGGTCACAAATATTTAAATCTTAAATGATCGTTATTAGAAATTACACTGTTTTGCAGCGAGGTTATAATCCACTAACCTCGATGGATTTTGACATATTTTTTTCCTAAATTATCATGATATTACTAAGATCTTTTGAACAAAGATTTAAGAGTTGATTTTGTAATGTCACTGAGGCAGAGACTGCCATAGTAAATGCAAGCAACAGTTCCCCAAATTACCGTTTGGAACATCTCCAATGCCCAAATCGAGCAGGTCGTGTCCTACCCCCCTGAAGTGGTCATACACCCAGCCCTTTTAATAGCTTCCATATACTTACTCCCATCTCTCACGGCAGCCACATCATCATCTTCAAGGTAAATCACTCTGTTGGTATGCTCAATTACAGCACTAGCATCGCTGGCAAAGAAGTACTCTGCTTCTTTCTCCTCACCTATCACCTCAAAATTGGTGGTGCTCATGGAACGGTTTAAATTTGGCGGTTCGTCTTTTCCTCCTATTAAGAATATATAACAGCGAGGTATTAAAATCAAATGGAAAGGTATTCAAGTCAAATGGTTGAGGCCACCAAAAAAAGAAAATACTGATTACAGGCCTTGCTGACCTGAAAACCTGCCCATAAACCTCAATTAGCATATCCTCTGCGCTCCCTAGGCTTAGAACTGAACTAAATTATAAAACAAAACAAACAGAGAACACAGTCTCCTATATGTATGGCAGTTAGAGATATCAGACATGTTCTAGATTCCAACACATTCAGGAATGCATTTTAGGTGTCATGCAGCCTTGCACTGTGGGATTTACTCAAAATACCCTGTTCCAAAACCAAGAGTAGCACCTATATTCATAAAAACCCATTCCTATGGTCCATTTATATTCCTTAAGTGACATCAGCGTACATTTTCACACCACCTTTATACACACATGTGTGTATGTATGTTAGTGTTTTAATGCTGTGAAGACTGAGTAACACACTGACTCATGGAAGTTAAATGCACTATACTTCAAAAAATGCTCCTAATCACATGTTTCTGGATGGATGCTCTCATGAAAGCAATAATTTTAAAAGCTTTAAATGGGTATTTTGGGAAATTAAAGGTGCATTTCGTGATTTCAGCACCTTCTGTTTTATTCATTGTTCACTAGATATTGAGAAAAGCTTATTCACAACTTTTTAGCTGATCCCGACTTTGCAGTTTTGTGTTATGAGCAAAAGCTCGTTTTCCACGGTCCCATAGGCCACTGTGCTATAATTTCTGTCCGTTTACAGACAGAAAATACAAAATTTTGGAATTTCTTAAACAAACGATCGAATTTGCACGTAAGATTTGGCACACATGGATTACAAATGTGAACGGTTTTGATGATATGAAAATTTCAACTTTTTTGAGGTAAGTCGGGGAGACGAGGCTGTGGATCACGAAATGCCCCTTTAATATATATTAAGAATGAGAAAGTTAAAAGTTTTAATGTAAGAGGTAAGCATATATAATGATTATTACCTGTTATTCTTCTTGATACAAATCAGAATCAGTACAAATTGGACATTTGGATTTTTAAAAAATTCAATTATAACTCGGAACTTTGTAGCAGTAACTGAGTTTATTGATAGCAGATTTGGTGTGATATATTTCCTTCATTACTCTATACTACAATGAAAGAACGTTTTAAACTGATCATCAACCTCGACATTTTGTTGTTCGCATATTTCGGAAGGTGTATTGATGATTTGGCCACAGGCTCTCTTAAACTCACGTCCTTTTGTAGCCCACTTACGAAGGGCCGACTTCACGTGCCAACTTCAGCGGTGTTTTTATCAGTTGGTCTGTGACCACTGATTCTGCCCGGTGGAAATAAAGTTTCGGATTACCTAGTTTGGTTGTCAAGTGGATGGTGTGATGTGAAGTTCTAAGTATTGATCATATGGTTGGTTTTTCTGTAGAACACTGATGGAGAGTGAACCGTCAACTTTTGCCTTTTTAACCAAAGTGTCCAGAAAAGGAAGGTTTTCTGGACCCTATTTCTGGAAAAGGAAGTTTTCCTTCTGTCTCAGAAGTAGAGTTATACAGTCCAGTCCAGCAAAACACCGCGGAGGACGGAGTAGGGTTACTCCGAAATATGCGAACACAAATGTGAGTGTTGATGATCAAGTTTTAAAATTTTCTTCATGTCTACTACCAACACGTCTACAATATTCATTCGCTACTATACTAAAATTGTTGAGTCCAGGATCTATGAAAATGCCTCAATTCTTTATGCATCATAAATTGATACTAGTTTACCAAAGAAATTAAACATGAAAAGTGTAGCTAACAGTGTAGACAAGAGCGGTCACTGCCCGTGTGGATTTGTGGCACCTGTGGTTTGGTGGGTTGTGACCGCTTCTCCAGTGTTGAATTTTGCCAATATAGCGATAAATGTTGATTGACTAGGTTCCTTAATCTCTGAAATTGGTAATTATAAATTCCCGGCTTCGTAAGTGTGCTCGAGCCAGCTGTGGTTCAACATACATTGGCACTAAGATATGGCTCTTCCATTGATTTACGGTACACCCTCTTATGCTAACCGATGGAATTCCATGAGGTATAGGCGCTATCAGGAGTAACGGTAAATATCTGAATCTACTTTTCTCAGACCGGGAAACAGCCTGAGCCATATTTGGTCAAGAACACACCATATATGTAGGATATGGAGGCATTCTTGTGAATTGATCACTCAATTATGGTTATTGAACTTTTTTTTAATGAATTGCTATTGGGTTTCCGGTGAAGTCTTGGCTCATCGAGCCTAACAAGGCAGTAATTACTTTAACTAGCGAAAATCTGTCTACCGGCCAGGGCGACCTATTTGTAGGGATTCGTTCCACAAATCCAAAAACATATGATTGAGTCCAGGATCTATCAAAATTCCTCATTCTATATGCATCATAAATTAGTACTAGTCTCCCAAAAAAGTATGAACAGTATTGTACTTTTATATGGGAATTTGATTCAAATGAATTGATGCATTTGACAGAGATATTATCAACAATGTAAAACATCAGCTTTTTGAACTTGTCCAATGGCACCACACAAGGCAAAGAGATTTTAATCATTAAGAAAATGTGGCAGGAGTGTGAACATGCTGCCATGCTTAAGATGAAGCACAGTTTCAGTTCACAAAAGAAACAGATTGGAAACCGAGAGAAATGCTCGGGTATAGGAAACATGCATGCGTATCCCCTTCCCCAATACAAGAATTATTTTATAATAAAATGGATGTTCATATGTAGTGGTGATTATAGTATAAATTTCATAAAATTAAACTTCTACGCTACTCAAATTTACGTACCTCAGAAGTACTTTCGGGTGATCCACACCCGTCGTCAGCCAATGACGTCATCGAGATATTGACATTGTCTCTTGGGGCCCCGCTACTACTTGAGGAGGCTGTCCCATACTGGATCTAAGTCCAGTCCTTTATCTCTATTCAGGTTTGGTTCTTTAGTTCGAATATGTAGGCCTCAATGACCCTACTGGAGAATTCCTTGGATCTCTCCGCAACACTTTTACGCAGAGCACACACCATCAGAAGGCGGAGGCCACCACTGTGATGGAACCCTTTTAACGCACGCAGTTTAGAGAACATCAAACACCATCAGACTCTTAGAAGGCCAACACCAATTTGATTGGACCATACTATTCGAACTAAAGAAACCAAACCGAATAGAGACAAAGGACTGGACTTGGATCCAGTATGGGACACGCCTCCTCAAGTAGTACGGGGGCCCCAGAGACAATGTCATAACTCGATGACGGTCATTTTTACAACTATGACGTCAAAGACAACCTCTATCAGCCTAACAACAATCAGCTGACGTCGGGTGTGGATCACCCGAAGTACTTCGAGGGGTACGTAATTTGATAGCGTAGAAGTTTACTTTTTATTACCACTTTATACTAAGAATATTTTGATGTTGACTGATAACCCTCCAGGCCATTTCCTTGGAAGAAATTGTCATTTGTAGTGCAAGAGTGATAGCTAGTGATCCATCAATACCTTTGAACATGTCTAATCTCCCCTGGGTTAATTGAAGATATTGCCACATCCAACCTGCTACCATATCAAAATCCCAAGTCCCCCAAATGCGAAGCATTACAAAATTAAATTGCAGGCAAGCGGACCAGAAGACTGATAAATAGATGCATCATTTAGAGTGCATGTGAAGAAAGTGGTGAGAAAAGAGAGAGAAAGAATGTCTTCCATTCCCAAATTAGGACTTCAGCTCTCCCAATACTTATACATGTGAAGCATTCAAATACCAGCAAGCAAGGTCCTTTCCGAGTGGGACTTTAATCTTTACCTGAAACCAAAATCTATTATATATATTTGCCCTTCCACCTACAATCAATGACATAGAATGGCAAGGCTCTCATTATGAGCGACTGTGATGACTACAAATTTCTGTACCTGTGGATGTATTTGTGAGAGCCACTTATCTTGAAAGGGCGACACTTTTGTATTTTATATAAGCAAACTGTGGTTGCACTATTATAATAATAGCAAGGGAGAAAATCATCAAATGCATCAGTGATTAGTGCACTGTGACTGAAGTGCAGTTAGGCATTTGAAAATTGTTCAAATAGCTTCATATATCAGCATTGAATGACTCAGCATTTTTCAAGAGATGCACCTTTTCGGACAAACCTGGGATTAAAGATTTATAAAGCATTTGAATCTCCAAACAATTGCATGACATTGACTTTTTTTGACAAGCAGTAAGATATTACATATACATTCAGTTCATTCGAATTCATCAGCCCCTGCAAATTTAACCCACAATCACCTTTTGATTTCTTGGGCTTCATGTCATCTGCAAAGCATGAAACGCATTCACTATGGCTGGTATCTGAAAGGCAGACTAACTATTAAACCTGGGTTTAAAACCATGGGTTAGTCCTACAAGAGGGACCCTTTTCTTGTCCTTTCAAAATACGTGAAAGTTTAAATGTAACTGGTGAAAAATTCCTCATGGAGGGGGGGCTGGAACAGCCCATCCTAGGAATTTTCTCACCCGTTACAGCACATTTATAGAGGCATGTTGTCAAAAAAGGTCCCGCTCTTGTATGACTAACCTGGTTTTAAACCAGGGCTTAAAGTTATCTCCCTTTTCAGAATACCAACCTATAATACCGGAAGCAAATGCTCAAACTAAGAACATAGCAATAGATCAACGAGAATTTTGAAATTGTGGAACCATGATAGAACATACCTATCTTTGGGAGTTTCCGTAACCTGACCCATCTGACACTCTTTTCTTTCTGACAACAATTATGATTCGACAAAACCTTAATGTAATAAATCTGTGTTTTTTTTTTCTGTTAAGGGTTTCCCAAATTCATAACGTGTCCGGAATAAAGCATGTTTTGAAAAAGTTGTGTCATATGGTTCATTTACAGAACTCCCTAAGTTGCTTGCTTAGATAAATAAATGGTTCGCTAAATTAAAAAACCAGTGAATTTTAGAATTTACAAATGATGGCAACAATGGATTGTGTCATATGTCATGTACCCCTTGGTAGGGTAAATAATCATTTTCTGGGTTCTGATTTCTTTTGAACACACTATTGAATTTTGGCACATTTATGCTGTTGTTTGGCCGCAATAAATCCTCACACAGCAATACCAGTTGTGAAT
The DNA here is from genome assembly GCA_023653785.1 of Ophioderma brevispina. Classification (NCBI taxonomy): domain Eukaryota; kingdom Metazoa; phylum Echinodermata; class Ophiuroidea; order Amphilepidida; family Ophiodermatidae; genus Ophioderma; species Ophioderma brevispina. The sequence continues at coordinate 5,893 of JAMKCH010037515.1, read as the reverse complement.
GTGAGGTGATCTGGCCCCCACTCCTCCTCCTACTCCTACTCTACCCTACTACCAGCTACCTCCCCTACTACTACTACTACTACTACTCTCCTACTACTACTACTACTACTATACTACTTACTCCCTACTCCTACTACTCTACTACTCCTACTACTGACTACTCCTACTCCTCCTACTTCTATCCGTCATGGCACTGTACATTCTGCTGTTGCAAGTGTTTAAACTTACTCCATAACTCATCCCTTAATTCTGTTCCTGGCCATGTCCAACCAGCTGCCCTCTTTACCATTACTTATCATTACTGCAATAATTAGATTATATAATTTGAACAATTGTGCTACATATTCAAACGAGAAGTCATTTAATATGGCTGACTCATGAAATTTGAAAGAACATGCTTAATTCCAAAGTTGAGATGAATTATCAGGATTTTCGTGTTTTCATGCAGTCAATACTTAACACAGAGTAAAACATGGGCCATAGGATACATGTGGATCAACAAAAACTTGCCGACCGGAATTTCATAACCAAGTTTGATTTTCTATATGAAGGACTTGATTTGGGCTTAGTTATTTCACACAGTGATTAGTAACCCATGGGCAATCTTAGATATGTGCAAAAACACCATTTGTTTGAAAATTGAATTGTTGCCAATCATCGCAAATGTCTGATCCACCTTTTAATTGATATCAATAACTTTTTGTTTATGTCCACAAACAAACACTGGATAATTCATATAGGAACTGTTAAAAATGGTTTTGAATACAGCCCCGCATATTGTGCCACACTTCCTTTTTCAAAGGTAAAAAAGGTAACAATTGAGAATTTAGCCCTTTGGCCATATTCTAACTTTTGTAAAGATATTTTAGTTCTTTTCCCAATCTTTTGTAATAGTGATAAACAAAGCATTTTGCTCTTTACCTGGCCAATTTATTACTTTTTTTTGCTTAGCTGTACAAAATTTTCCCCCATTCCTGTTGTCAACTTTTCTAACCTTCTTTTTTGTGCCATCTATAAATAATTCAAACCCCTTTCGTGAAAATTTGATTCTTGTGCCACTTTTTTTTAGTCATATTAACTCATTTTGAGCATATTAACCTTCATTTTTAGTAGCATATTAACTCATTTCTTGCTAATTATTCACTTTTGTCATAAAAAAGGTCATAAATAATTTGGCTCATTTTATTTTAACATGATTGTCTAGCCTCACTTGATCACTAACATTGGATTGATTAAGCCCAATTAATTGGTCGAGCTAAACGAGTTGCAAAAATATTGTCGAGACGTGCAGTCGAGCCTAATATTTAAAACTCATAGCGAGACCAATTAATTAATATTGGGCGTAATCAGCCAATTTTATCCTTATCATGTTTTTGGATCCAATATTTTCACACACTTGGACATCCTCAAACATGATAATGGTATAAAATTGAATGATTGAGCCCATATTTAATGGGGCAGCTATGGAGTTTGCAAGATATATTGGCAAGACGCAGTCGAGCCCAATATTTAAACTCAGCGAGACCAATAAATATTGGGGGAAAATCGTCCACTTTTATCATTAATTATGTTTCGGATCCATATTTTCCCACACTTGGATCTCATACAAACATAATAATGGGTGTACTTGTGCATACTGAATGATCGAGCATAAATAAAAATCCACTTTTGGACAAAAAGCCTGAAAAAAATGACCAAAAATGTCCCTAACCAGCTGAAAATGAAATAAAATTGCCTTAATCAGAACATCACCAAGCTTGAAATCAGGCAAACGCCTGAAAAATTCTCATGCCTAATGGCATGAATGCTTTGTATCAAGCTCTATCCGAGTATGCCGGTATTCAGAATTAAAGAATGTGATTACACTTACGGTATAAATTTGGCACAAATTAACAACAATGTACCCTGATGATAAATAAAATTAATCTTAATATTAATGCCTTAAAAAAAAATCCACAACAAAGCAAGCATTTGCGGTGCATATAAAAATGTCCCCTGTATCATGCAATTTACAAAATTAGATTGGTATAATACAGCATGCTTGAGTCATCCCAACAAGTAGTTTCAAGTAAACTTCATGAACAAAAATAGTGTGAATGCAAACAAATCATTACTACTGTAATGAGGAATGACACAAAAAACACTGATTAGTTGTACCACCTATTGAGTTTCAAGCAAATTCTCACTGCATTAAAGTGGTAGATTGAGCGTGGAATATCTTATTTTTAAAGGGAAATAATTTGCAAAGTTCATAGGTGTAAAACAAAAAAATACAGAGCACCAAGCAGCACCCATGAACTTAGCATGCTTATCCTCCTACCAACTTGCAAGTGAATCTCACATGGTATTTAAGTGATATAGAGTGTAATATAACCCTTGTCTACCTGAGCTACTTTCTGCACACAACCGAAAGGATGACATCATAAGTCAAGGCAAGCATGAAAAAAAAAGGAAAAAGTATACATTACTTTTGGATATTTTTGTGATTTTGCAGAATGGCAAACATAATGACATCATTGTGACATCATACTGGGCATGTTGGCACTTATTTTGTTATTTTGGTATCAATAAGAGGGGCATAACTATCCACTGCTACTAACAATATAAATATCTGGGGCAGTGCATGCACCTCATTTGTTTAAGTATCTCCCGAAAGGGGGGGGTGGTTGCCTCTCTCCATCCATTACATGATTGAAAAATAAAATTTACTATTAATGCCTTAAAACAAAATCTAAACAAAGCAACCATTTTGCGGCGCATATAAAAATGTCCCCTGTATCATGCGATTTACAAAATTATGTATGCGTAACTCATCATGCTAAGTCATCACAAGTTTCAAGTGAACCCCCTTCTTCATTGCAAAAAATAGTTGTATGCAAACAAAACCATTACTATACTCATAATGACACAAAACAACACTGATTATGTTGTACCACCCTATTGAGTTTCAAGCAAATTTCTCACTGCATTAAAGTGGTAGATTGATGAGTGGAATATCTTATTTTTAAGGGAAATAATGCAAGTTCATAGCGTAACAAAAAAACTACAGAGCACCAAGCAGCACCATTAACTTAGCATGCTCTATCCTCCTACCAACTTGCAAGTGAATCTGACATGGTATTTAAGTGATATAGAGTGTAATATAACCCTTGTCTACCTGAGCTACTTTCTGCACACAACCGAAAGGATGACGTCATAAGTCAAGGCAAGCATGAAAAAAAAGGAAAAAGTATACATTACTTTTGGATATTTTTGTGATTTTGCAGAATGGCAAACATAATAACATCATTGTGACATCATACTGGGCATGTTGGCACTTATTTTGTTATTTTGGTATCAATAAGAGGGGCATAACTATCCACTGCTACTAACAATATAAATATCTGGGGCAGTGTATGTACCTCATTTGTCTAAGTATCTCCCGAAGGGGGATGGGTGGTTGCCTCTCTCCATCCGTTACTTTAGGATCTCCCATTTCCTATACCCAGGTTGGTGCTTGTTTTTGTATGAAAAGGAGTGCAAAGTTTTATCAAATGACAATTACATTATGGCACCAGATAGGGGCTTAGAGTATGGTGCAAAACATTAACAAAATAGAAGGGGTGGTATGAGGGTTAATCATACCTATGGAAATATTCAAAGAAAAGATAATGTAGATAATGTGACACAAACTATATAGCACCAGAAGTCACCATGCCCTATATATTTATTACACTACCAAGTTTGAAGCAAATCTGTCATTGAATTTTGGTGGTAGAGTATAGTAATGGTTTGACACCTGGCAGCCCAAACAGCCAATCCCCACTGAAAAAAAAGGTCCTTGTCAAAAATGAGGCTATCTCTGGGTATTGTGCTCAGACAAAATGTCTAATTTGGTATCAAGGAAATACTAAGCATCAAGCTTTGTTAATTGATACCCAGTATGGCTTTGACTATGAGAAATTTCAAATGGTAAAGTTTTTATTGATTCATAGGTTAGTAAATTAAGTTACAAATTGACCCACAAACATTGTCATAAAAAATAATTTAAAAAATTCTTTCACTGCAAATGGAACAACAACAAATATTTGAATACATACCGTAATCACCAATAAACTCTGAAGTAATAACAGATCAAAGTTGATGTCTTAAACAACTTCTGATAATTGTTATCACATAATTTCATATTATTCTTAGAGCGCTATGGTCCAATCAATAGCTAAGGCCAAGAAAAATAAGACTTTGTCTCAGCTTCTTTTGGCTAAAAAGCTATGTGCTGTGTCTTCTTTTTTTTTTTTATAAAACAAGCTATAACCTATGCGATTTTTTTTTTTTGAATTTGCGCCATGGTGTTTTTGGAAATACATACAATATGTGCCACTCCAATGTACTCCTCTTCTGCTTTCAAGGCATAAAACAAACTTCACACAATGAAGAAAACACTATAAAATCCATATAGGTCCACTTTTTATTTTTTATTTGTCCCAAATTTTGAGACACAATTTGTGTCAGAAAAGTATTGAGTATCAACTAAAAAAAAACCTTTAAAATTTAAAAAAAAATAAAAAAGGGTAATAATCGCCCACACCGCATAGGGCTATGAGCTAAATCCAATTTTAAAAGCTATGCGCGCGGGAAGCTGAGACAAACTTTTTATTTTTTTTGGCCTAATAGTCTCATCCCCAGAACCCTCATATTTTATCAGAAGTGGTCAACATTTTAACATCAGAAGAAAGCTACTATTTTTCTCATTTACCCTATGAAATCTTAGGGCTAAAGGATGTTTGTTTTGGAAGTTATGAGCGAAAATGTGCCCCATTTTGGTCGACTAATATTAATTTTACACAGTACTCTATGGGGCTTACAAAATCATGTTTTATTTCTCACATCAAAACGGATTGAAATATCGGCGCAAAACTTTACAGATGGGCTTTTGGAGTGAAGGCCAATCTATCAAGAATCAAGAAAACTTGATCAAGAAAACTTCACATCTTTAAATTGGGCCATCCCCCTTTAATATTTGTAAGACCACGGCTAGTGAGTGTTCACTTCAATAAAAGAATTGTGGTGTCAACATAAAAGTATGTCAAGGTCTCTATGTTTTGAAATCAAATAGAGATATAATCTGACCCAATCTTTTTCCAAACAATAATTACACCAACAAATCTGTGTATATTTACAAATCTAACCACTCCTGTTTGGTTCAAAGACAAATGAGAAAATAGCAACTTCAGTGTACACACCAGCCCTTACTAATGACAAACTATTGTGATGATCCATATACTCTAATATCCTGGTTAGAAGTCTCATTGTATGTGCCTACATTGCTATCTACCATGTGGATATGGATACAGCATGAAATGCAATGACTTTGGGTAATATATGAAATCTTAAAATTTAAGATGAACTACACCAAATGGCTCCCTCCGACATGTGGAAAATTCAGTACTGCCTTTCCCCCTTTTCTGTTTCACTAAATAATTCAACAAGGGTTTCTTTCTCTGTACATGCAAATTTTGATTGCACAGCCGTGATAGCGTACAGCCGAAAGCGGACATCCGGGCTTCTGGCAAAAATATGCTTAGCAACAATATGCGTAAAAATAAAACATTTGATACACGCTAAGGGCTTTTTGTCTTGGGATGTGCACTGTGCAGTGATCATACTTTTTGATCCAGGTATTCCCTGAGCTTTCCCTGGTTTGTTTTCACCGCGGTAAAGCGATGTGATGTAGGTCCACCTCAGCTATAGTTATGACACCAGCAGTGTGTGTGGACTAGCTATTCTAGCCTTGTTTATTATGCTTGCACTTGTGAAAATTAGTAGAACCTGCCGAACAGTTTTCTATTCCATTTCTCTACCTTTGAGATGTGCGGCTTTTAGGCAAGAGTCTCGATATGCCACCTTTACACAT
>JAMKCH010037514.1:0-14338 GCA_023653785.1 Ophioderma brevispina | reverse complement strand
AAGTCGACAATCCAATCCTGCGTAAGACAAATATTACACGGGAAACGCGTAACGGATCATTTAGTTTGTCAATATAATGATCGGTTTGCGTGCGAATGCACCTTTAATGGCATTTATATGATAAGTAAACCCTTTGCTTCTTTTGATCACACTAAACTCTTTCATTGAGTTGTTTTTACATACAGTGTAAATTCCCAACAACCACTATACTCTGGCTCCATAATTTCTTGAACATTTAGAACGTACGGCCCGTTCCACCCCGCCTCAACTGCGCAAACCATCGGTTTTACAGTGCAGACGCAATGCTCAAGAGACTCAGACGTTTGTTATGTCCCAGAAATTTATGGCCAAGTATATAACTTGTGGTGTTAACCCAATGGAAGTTGGACGGCGATGTCGACCCTTGCGGTACAAAATGCGGTAATGACTACTGACTTGTCAGTGCAAAAACAACCGTTTTGCGAATTGGGGAAGTATTCATTTCTAGATGCTGTCAACATTTTGACCAGGACAAAATTCCTCCATAAGCAATGATTTTGCCTTTGAGGACAAAAAGACGGTAATTTCCTAGTTAAGGATGTAGCCAGATGATACAAATTGAATATGTTTTTCGTCCAAAATGTTATTTAAGAAGAACAGTAATTTATGATCACAGTATTTTGCAGGAGAGATCAGCAATCTTGGGAAGGTTAAAAAATCATCAGGAATTGGACTTAAAATATGGAGAAAAAAATTGGTAAAATAATCCAAATGAGGGAACTAAATTCTGGTCTGGCGGCTTTGTGTGTGTGAGCATTTGTTTAGGTGCACATTGTGAAGCCATTCATGCTGCTGATGCGGCTTGTTGGAAGTTGCTTCCAAGGCCGTTTTCCGAGTGTACAGCGCCCTCAATTTGTTTAAAATTATGAGACTCATGCCGATTGAAAGCCACAAAAATATACCAAAATCCTTTTATACAACCTGGTGATTAATATGTTTTTTTCAAATATAGGAAAATATTTTCACTATCGTCGGGGACAGAAAGCCTTTGACGAGTGTTACTTCCTTTGGGTTCCCTGCGTGTTTACTGCGGAAAAATGCACTTGTTAGTGGGGGGGTGGGTCCGGGTGGGGGTTTGGGAGTTGGTTTGGGGTGTGTGGGGGGGTGGGGGTGGGGCGGGCGATTGATCGGGGTGTGGGGGTTGTGTGTGTTGGGGTCGAGTCACTGCTGTTGCTGGGTCTGTTCACCCGTCCCGACCACACGCCAAATGCAATGATAGCTCCACCCCATTTTACAACCAGGAAGTACGCGCTTGTCAACGGGTTTCTGTCCCCGAGTATAGACACAATGTTAGGATCTGAAAGGGGGTTAGAACTATAATATAACTTATTAGGCAAAGAAGAATACCAAAAAGTCCATATCCAAGATTTGGAAAAGTAAGGCATTATGTCCATATTCACAAAAAAACAAGTTAATGCATGGACTTAACTGCTAAAGGAAGAAATTTTTTATTCACATACTAAGTACTAGTCTAAGTTAGTCCATATACAAACTTCTTTGTGACTATGTTCCATTATGCCCGACATTCCTTGCAAGCAGGGTGCAAAAATAAGAATTTTAAAGGGCAGCCAAATTTCACTGTAATTATCAATATGTTGTAAAAGGGCACAAGACAATAAATGTTTAATGAATAGGGGCAAAAAATTACGGCATCAAGGCAACTGGGTAGGGGCACCGAAGGCAAATTGCCTTCGGTGCCTTCTGTTATTTTGCGCCCGGCCTTGAAAGATGTGGAAAGTTTGGATTATTTGTTTTATGCATCTGTACCCGCATAAACCTGAAATCTATAGGTCGTAAGTAATGGGGACAGCATTCAAGAAATTGAAAAGTAGGGGTCATGGTCGGATCTCATCCAAGGCAATGATATTATTGTTTGCATGTTCAATCAAAGATGCACTTTCCGGAAATTCCGGATTTTGGCCAGCCAGAACAGCAATGGAAAAAAAGGGTTTAACTTTTTTTTTTCAATTTTGTGAGATCAAATTGTTAAGATAAAGTAGAACGAATCAAAAACCAAGTTGTAAGTACCAATTTATGTTAGAGAAGGGGGGGTCTTTACCTTTTAAAATTGCATAAAAAAATTACGTTCCGCAGGCTCTAAACGGATGATACGATTAAAAAATTTGGTCTCCGTCGGTTCAAATTTTGGATTTTCAGGAAATGGGACAACCCCTGTTACATCTCTGCTGTTGGAGTTTTATGCCACCATCCTTACGTGGGTTATCAAAGGGCTAGATGAGTTTTCCTGATCAGTAACTTTGAATTTTCTCTAACCCGAAAATATTAGTGAAAAGTGTTACATTATTAAAGCAGTTGAGAGTGGGATTTGAAACACGGGACATTTCTATCAGAAGAATAGTACGAGCATTAAACCCCAAAAAACCAGTGAGGGATTGCTGTGCCATGATCCTTGAACTCACTACAAGACACAATACTGTGTGCCCCAAAGTCTCTCGGTGCACCTTAAGTAGTGGTCAAAAATATCTCACAATTAACGTGCATATAATGCAGAATGGGAAACATTGATTATTCCAAAAGTATCAAGAATTTAGATGGGAGATATTTGTAGAATGACCAAGTCAATAAATACACATGGGCAGTTGTCTAATATTGCCAATCTTTTGGTATATTTATTTTTATAAAAATATATTTGGTGGTGTTGGTTTGACAAAAACACTTTTTGCACAGGTATTTTGGCAAGAGTAGTCTGTGAAAGTGGGAAGTTTTATATCAGTACAGAGAGTAATGGAATTTTAGTTTCACTGCAAATTCTAAACGACAGCGGGCATATTATGATACGGAGCTGACTCAGAGCACAGCGACGGAAAAACAATTTGCTGTGAGTGCATAAAACCATATGCCACGTCGATGGACACGTTGCCACTTCTTTGTATATCGATTCGCGTAGTGGTTTATTCAATCATTTTCACGGTGTTGTGGAATGTAAAAAACCCCAAACTGATATATTAGTTGGACCGATTGTCAATGAAGAGCCTTGTACCAGGGAGAAATCCTTAGTGTGCAACGCCGAAGAAAAACGCTAGCATTGATTTAATTTTAAGGAACCTTGAAGTATTGCTCATGTCAGCAATTTGTTTCTACTGAAGGTTAAAATTTTATATTTTAGAATGGAAGGGCCTTATATGCATGATTCTAGCAGAATCTATGACGAAGCGACAACCCGAGATGATGTATCATTTACTTGATCCTCGCGTGCATTGAATTGAGTTTCGTTTTGTCATAGATTCTGCTAGAATCATGCATATAAGGCCGTCCCATTCTAAAATATAAAATAAAGACTGAAATACATTAGCGCTCGTTCACTGGTATCCACATAAACACAGTCCTCTGTGGCCCAGTGGTAATATCTCACGCCTAGAAAGCGAGAGGTCCGGGTTCGAGACCGTGTATTTTTTAGTCTTTATTTAGTTCTGTGCTCGCCAGTTTCTCCGAGCTTCTGTATAATATTGAAGTTTAAAATTCTTACAGAATGAAATATGCCTCAATATTAAGCCATTTCGGCAAAAATTTGAAGTTCTTTGAGAGTAATCAGGAAGGCATGCTCCTGGAGTACGAGTTGTGGCCGGAAAGTTTTCATGCCATCTTGCATTCTTCAAAAAAAATTGAAGGGGAAATTGGGAAAGAAAGTGCACATATTTACGGTAAATTGGCCCTTCTTGCACTATCATTTACCTCATTGAGTAGAATTCATCAAAAATCGGGTTGTGACCATTGAGCAAGCATGCTTGATATACTAAATCCTGTAAATGTTATTAGTGAAAACAATCTTAGCAAGCCAAAAATCAGTTTTGTAGATTCTTTTCAAACCTTTGACGAGGTGAAAGAGCATCAGAAACTGCCAGCTTTCCTCAGATTCGTCCCAAACAATCTAAAGGTCATAATACTTTTTATGTTGAACAAAGAATGCATGGTATAAATATTGTGAACTCATTTGTTGTGGTAATGCTTGAAAAAGGCCAATTACATGCTCATCCACCCAAGGACACAGTTCAGTGGGTTGTACTGTACATACTTTGACATGACTGACTTGTGTGATCTGGGCATATATATCATTACCCAACAAAAGCGGGAGTGTATTTTTATACATTGGTGAATAAAAGGTACTGAACTGTGCCCAAGGGAATTGAGACTTTTTACTGAGCTCAGAGTGATTGTTGTGGTTATACTTGAAAAAGGCCAAATTACCTCTCTACCAAATGCACATCTCTATTGATACACTGGCCTTAGTTGGTCAAAAAGCACCATGCTAATATCAGCCTCTTTTGTTGCATGTGTGTCCTATTTGATATGGGATATTTTTTTCTTGCTTTTCATTCGAGTGAAACAAGAGGGTTTATCTATTTATTTAATAAGACGATGTACGTTAATATGCAGGCTGTCAGGGTTTTTTATTAAATAAAACAAGTCAAGTAAACTTGAACAGATATTTTGCCAAGAGTCATTGATTTCAGGGTACCTTTCAAGTCCCAATTAAAGGTGCAACGAGAAATTCACAATAAGGTGTCCCTAAAAAAAAATTCAGTTACTGATTGTGCTCTATACAAAGCTTCCAATTAAAAAATATCCCACCGGAAAGGATTTAAGGATGAGAAGCGATTGAATTGGTACAAAATTTGTGAAAATTTCGCTATAAATTCTGCCTATGTTTTATATTGAATATAGAAGCAAACACATCCACCCTTTTTCTCCCCTTTTTGTAGCCTATAGCATGGTAAAGCTAGTAGTGTATATCATATGAAATGGCTATTATGAAAAAATATGGGGTGCCTCAAAATCGCTCGTGGCACCTTTAAGGGATGCAAATGTGGTTTTTGCACTTGATTCTGTCATGTACTGTATGATGTTGTGTGACGAAACACAAAGCGGTTCTAGAGCCAAAGTGTCGCCGGTTGCGCGATCACTTGCTTTATGATGAAGTTTGATGATTAGAAAGAACAAATGCAGGCGAAAAGGTTATAAAACAAAAAAGGGACCAAGGTGAAGAAATAATGCTTGGCATTTAGGTAGGAGAGGCATTTTAAAGGTTAACTGAATTGTCTGTAAAAATATGCAATAAGTTAAAATTCATAAATAGGCCTAATAATGAAACCCAAACACACATAATTGTGGGCAACCTCACCTATCACCCCACCCAGTTTTAGTAGTAAACCAGGCAAAGCAGTTTAAATGGTTACCTTAATTGTCTTAAAAATCTGGCACAAGCTACCATTATATTGTAGCACCTTCACTCTATCACCCTACCCCGATTTTGAAGTAAATCGGAGATAGCGTTTTGTTGCGAGCATTCAAAAAAGGTTAAACCCGAAATGTCTGAAAAATATGCAATAAGTTTAAAATTCATGAATAGCCTTAATAATGAACCAAAAGCTAAACTATTGTTGGCCACTCACTCTATCCCCCACCAAAGTTTAGTAAACAGGCAAAGACATTGAATGGTTAACTTAATGTCTGAAAAATATGCAAAAAGCACACATGATATTGTGCACCTCACTCTATCACCCTACCGAGTGTGAAGTAAATCGGAGCTTTCCTCCGAGATTAGCGTTTAGTTAGCAGAGCATTGCAAAAAGGGTTAACCGAAATGTCGAAAAATGATGCAAATAATGCGCCAAATCTACCTAGATATTGGGCACCCACCCTATCATCCTACCAAGTGTGAATTGCGGGATAGCATTTAGCCTGCAGGGCATTTAAAAAGGTTATTTAAAGCAAATATTAGCCATTTTTTTTCAAGAGCGCCCCCAATTTTTGAAAAATTTGAGGATTTTACCTGGTTGCATTGGTAACTGGTTAGTAAAATATACCTGTGGATGGTAAGCTCGAAAATGTTCTGGTACAGCAAACGAAGAATTGTAATTAGAATAATATTATCGGGGATCCCCGATAATATTCAACGGCTGTTGAAACGGCCTCCAATGTGAAATAGCTGTGAAATAGCGACATGTACGTGTGTACGCTCATCCATTAGTGGTTTTATTGGTTAAGGGGAATGTCAGTTAAGGTCATTTCTGTGAGGTGGCACTTATTTCATCATGACGGATGCGGGATGCACCAAAAACGTAAGCATTTCCTGCTCTGCCGGTAAGTCCAACCTGGAATCCCCAATCTAATTACGAAATTAGTTTATGATAAATACGACATTATTTTTTAGCATCTCGTTCGCAGGTATAGTTTTCCTAGACAATTACCAACGTCACTGTGCCAAAAATATCAAATTGTGAAAGTTGGGGGCGCTCTTCAAAAAACGTGCAGGCGCACAATAAATTGTAATAGCTCATTTGACCATCATTGTGATTTCTATAGAAATGTCTACCGATTTCAGAGTAACTATTATTCTGTAAATAGCTGCAAAGGTCATTGCCGGATAAGGAAAGGAGGATGCCCTGTGGTTCTCATGAGAATGATGAACTGAAATGTTGGAATTAAAAAGCAATATGATCAGTTACTTGTTCTCTCCAAATGACAGGAACACTAATAGTTACTTTTTATTGCTTTTTGGAGACGCTTTGTGACCAAATTTTCATTTTTTTCGAAAATTGTGAATGGAAGTGAGCCAAAAACACCTAAAAAGTCCCAATTTTAAATAACATAATTGTATGGATCCATGTGTGGGAAAATATTGGATCAACACAATGATAAAATTGGACGATTTTCACCCAAATTTATTGGTCATGAGTTTTAAAATGGGCTCGACTAAGTATCACACATATTTTTGCAAATCATAACTTGACCAATAAATATGGACTCAATCAATTTTAGTACCAAAATCAAGCGGGGTTTCTGAGACAACCTTTTTTTTTTAGGTTGTCCTAATACACTTCCTTGCAAAGTGGCCTTGTGGTGAACTAGTTCTTGGTAATTTGAATGCCCATTGAAGCCTGTATTATAATTTTCCATAATAAGCACAATTTGGTGAAATTATCTGAAGTATTTATTAAAGCTCGAGGGGGCATATGAACACTAAATGGAAAAAATGATTTGTTGAAGATACAATTTCTATCAAATTGCCACTTGATGGTTGTATGTAGACCACCTACCAAGAATGTTTTGAAGGGTGTATTGGACAAACAAGCCAAAAGAAACCGCAAAACCTTGTTTTGAACTGGCCCGACTATCGTAATTGCCCGTATGAACACCACATGGCATGTTTTGATTTGTTGTGCACGACAGAAAAATACTAAATCATCTACATAACATAAGACGGCGTATTCAGCTTTTTCATTAAGGTGTAATCCATACCATTGGTAAGATTCCAAATGCATAAAAACGGGGCTGGTTCAACAAAACAAAAAATGGAGGGGCGCTTATCTCTGGAAATCTTATTCTCTCTTTAAAGAAAAGTGGTTGGTCCAGATGATGCTGACAAAGGGATTTAGTAGATGCACTGACTCTTGTTCGAGGGAAAATACAATCTATCACCAGAAGAACTGTTATGTTCTGAGAGTGGCTCTTGCACGATCACAAAAAATTCACTACCATACTCAAACAATACTGAATTGGCTGAATGAAACCCCACAGAACTAATGGGTTTATATCAAGAACGTTAAAGCAATAACAGTACCTTTTTTGAAGAGCGCCCCCAATTTTCCGGATATTTTGACAAGTAAACCATACCTGTGGATAGTAGAGCTCACCCTTCTGTGTCGCAAGAGGAATTTTGTAATTAGAATATTAATATCGCAGATCCCGATAATAATCACCGAGTCTGGAAATGTCCTTCCAATAATGAATAGTTGTGAAGTTGGCGCCATGTACGTTCTACCCCCCTCATCCATTTTATCCGTGCGTTTAGGCACGTTAGTCCACCCTCACTAAAATGACCTCTCTTTCATCATGGATGAACATAAATTTGGCATTTTCCGCTCCTCCCTAAATTGCAGATCAGTATTCCCGATTCTAGTATAAAATCAATTCGCTTCTTTTATGACAAATATGTATTTTTTAGCATCACCACATGCAGGTATGTTTTACTAGACAATTTACCAACACATCTGTGCAAAAATCTGCAAATTTTGAAACTAGTATCGGTCTTCAAGGATGTGCTGTTATTGCTTTAAAGACACTACATGTGATTTGACAAATCTTTTGAAATTTGCAGGAATAGCTCAAATTGAAGGATACGTCTGTAGACTTCTCATAAGTAACCTTTTCCAACTGACGAAGTGCAAGAAACGGAAGGAAAACGGCAGTGTTCCAAATAACATTCCCATCAGTACGTTTTGGAAGTAAAAAAAAAAAAAAGTGGCCGAAAAACGTCACAGTAATGACTAAAATTTCCGATTCTGTCCTTATTAGGTTTGCTTCTGGCCTTATCATTTGCAGGGGCAATTAGGATACCTGTACTTGTTTACTACATGCAAAAATCTGATTTTTGATGATTTTTTCGATTTGCTGATTTAGTCAATCACACTGGGATAGTGTCATTTAAGGTAAACAACCCTGCTATAAACCTTTGATTTGCCCAACAATGGAGGTGGATCCGTCAAAAAAATTAGAATCGGTTCTTGATTTGGTAACTGGAGATTCCAAAAGACTAAGTGTTTTCAAAAATAGGACTAGAAGTGGGATCCATTTGAAATAAGAGTGACTATAGGGTCAACCTTTATTCCAACAAGCCGTATCGAGTCCCCTTCACCGTACCAATGCAAGACAATCGTTGCCGCCTATCCTTCCTAATCATCACGACATTGCGCCTTTACTCAATCTGGTATAAAGTACCCCCCCTCCCAGGATATAATTTGACTGGAATGCCTAACCCTACACATCAAAAAGCAAGATCTGTTTAAAAAGACACTATTATGATTTAACTAAGATTGAAAATATTTGAAATTTGTCAGAACTCAGCCTTAAAAGTTAATGGTAATGGTATAGAATTATCATAAGTTTACCTTTTTCCAACGTAAAAGACAGAATTCCAGGGAGATACAATTCTCCATGCAATTACGTTTTGTAGTAAATGTCCCGTACGGACCAGTATGAATAAAAATTTCTGATTCGTCCTTATTAGTTGCTTCTGGCCTTAACCCTTTTTGCAGAGTATGTTAGGATATCCGTAAACTTGTTATGACTTAACTGCCTATACGGGGGTTGTCCCTTTGCTCTTCTCCCTTTTGCTCTGAGTAATTCTCCCCCATTCTGGTCTGCCCTTTTTCTCATAGATTCGGCATTTGGAGGTCCAAGCCTGTGTCCTTGGACACATCCAGTAACAGTTTCCTTCCTGCTTGTTTTTCCCCTCTAGTGATGAGTAAGTAAACTGATCAGAATTGTAGAAACCCGACCCACAAATAATGGCAAAAATTATAAGGGCCTCCATTTGTCATGCAGGTTTGGTATAAATTCAACAAGCGACTTGTATTTACGCGATGGTAAAATATGTCCCCCCGAATGTTTTCAATCACTAACATGTGATAAATCAACTACACTGTAGTCTACTAGAACCCCCACCCATAACCCTCCGCCCCCGACACCCCTCCTTGACCTTTTTTTCCTACCCCTAACATACCCATGGGAGCACCCTGGGGAAATGAATTAAATGGTTTTTTACTTGTGGGTTTCCCTCCTACAACATACCTCAAGTTTGTCTACTCCAGTTAACGTTTTTATCAATAGACTTTCGGACGCCCATTTATAGTGGCCCTCCCAACGAAGCGGACAATAAAAATGCGTACTCCCTACTCCCGAACTGCCACCAATATTTGATTTTTGAGTGCCACAGTTGAAGACCCCCACCTTTTTTATGTTTTTTGGGAATGCGTCTCATGTATTAACTTGCATTGAAGGGATTAAACTGATAACACCTTTTTTGTACCTAATAAAAAGATGATCTTTGATTTTCTGTCGTATGACAGAAATTCCAATCTGCTCCTCTAGAGGGCCAATGCAGGTAAAAAGCAGTTCAGAACTCTTAGCTTTCAGGCATTTTACAAGCCCAATCAAGTTCAAAATAACTGAGTGGAAATTTCCACGACAGACTTTTCGCGATTTTAACAGTTTTTGCCAAATGCGAGAGAATTTAATTTTCACGGTACTGACATCACTGCAATACAAATATGATTGGGAAAAAGTTATTTTCGCGAGTTTTTATTTTTCACGTTTTTTATGTTCACTCGTGAAATTCGCGAAATTTTCCACTTTATAACAGTAGAGAAATTTTCAAAATTACCGATTTTAATTATTACATTGTTTGGCGGTTCATGCATTGGTTTAACACAAAATCATCCGCTCAAGACAAATTATCTACTATATCAATTACCCACTTTATTTTGACCAAAATATTCTCACATACCTTGAATTACAATTTTTGTCTTACTGCTAAGTCCTCATTACTTCCAAGAATGAGGCCTTAATTTTGATTGCATTACACAATATATCCCAGTGCCTTAATAAAAGATACCCCTATTTACAAGTTACAATTCTTACCAAAAATCCCCTAATATTCAATATTTACATTTTGTCATCACTGACCATTACACAAATTTGCTTACTTGTAGCCTATAATATCGGCCTATGTCATCACGTAGTCAAATTAGAGTAGGAAACCCTGTTCTCTCATACACTATCTCTCATTCTTTCCAATTCTTTGAAACTCGCAGGTATGTCAAGTATTACATTCTTTGAAAAGTTGATGTATGTGGATTTTGAAAATTCTTAGGCAGATGTTTGCGTTTTGGGGCATTTTGTTCATCCTTTTGTGTTTTTTGGGCATCATTGTTTTGGTAGTCAAAGATTATGCTGACTTGGGCTGTTTTCCCTACATGTAGCATGCATGCGTCTGAAAGCGAAGGCCATGCCTTATCAATGCTGGCCTAGAGAGGCATTGCATTTGCAGCCTAGTCTGATAACCACTTGGGTAGTAAATTTCATGCGTATCTAGGTAGATGAACAGTTATGTAATGTTGGAAGGGTAGTTTGTTATTTTTTTTCCCACCAAGTATCGTCTCCAGTGTCTAAAGTTTCATGTGCCTTGTACCATTGTACTTTTACACGCATTCCCGTTGCTCCTGAAGATAGTGCTTATATTATGCAGTCTCAGCATTCACGAATGCAATGTTCACACTGGTCAAAAGCGCACATAATAATAGTAATAAGCTTGAACTTTAACCTTTGCACTGTTGTTAATTGAAACAGCCCCCAAATTCTCTTACTTCAACCCACTCAATCATAAGTGGCCTTAGAATACACAGCTACCTAAGATAGCATATTTAGCCCAATCCCACATGCTCAGTTTTTGTACATTTCACATCACTAATCCCATGCATGATCCGCGTATGTGATCCCACAAAAATCCCATTTTTAATACCTCACTCGACTTTTCGACACCCATTCCTGCACAAAAAACACTAGTCCTTTAAAAAAATTTAATAATGAAAGTTTTGTGCTCTTAAACTTCTTTACATTGCCCTAATTACTGACATATGTTTAGTACAGAAAATTATAGGAACATTGCAATGTAGTTATGGGAAATTAGTTCAAAACACACTCTGCTACTATGAAGCAGTTAAGCAACGCACGTTATTTCTTGGAACTTGCATGATTAACATCTAACCTTGTAGCTTGTACATATTACTGCATGTGAAATTGTTTTTGCGTTTCAATTTTTTTTATGGCTAAAAAGTGTTAAAACCTAGTCTGGTATTATAGTGGGGTAAAAATAGCCCAATTTGAAGTGTCGATTGTTGAAATCCGGTTTGTATATTATTTGATTTATATTTATATGTATTTTAGTAATTTGTATTAAGTTGACGCATTTTACAATACGCTTTTGTATCAACACCACAAGTCATATGTTGACAGTTGACAAACACAGGAGATTGTCCTTGTTCAAGTAAATTGCCACCACCGAGGTTGGACCATGGACTTCATAAATAATTTATTCATGATTATATCACCATTTGCAAGAGTGATTACTACACACAATTTATAATGTAGTCCTTGACATTGACAATAAATTTTATTGAAGTGAAACACAGGTTAATTGTGGGGGGGGGTCTCAACACAAATGACCATACAGGACGTGCCACAGCCTCGTCCCATTTCAGCCTTCTGGTCTATCAATTACCCCTTTTTTATGCCAATTTTGGTATAGCAAGGGTCATTTTGTTTTTGAAAAATTTGTTGGAAAATTAGCCGCATTTCCTCAAGTCTGAAAGGCCAAAATTGTCCAAATTCTAAAATGTCAAATTTTGGCGTGAAAATGGCAAATTTGGGTTAAATTTGGGCCTAAATTTTGCATCTCTGGTACGCGATGGGTCCCTTTTTTGGCCAAACATGGTATAGCTATGGGTTCCTACTTACAGAGTCGTGGAGGCCGTCCCTACCCAACCCATAGTTGGGACCTCCCCCCCCCCCGGGGTTAAGTACGGTAAGGAACAAATTAAGAGATGATAAGTTAGAGTTACTCTCCATTAAAGTGTGGTGAAAAAAGTATTCACACACACAATCCCTGTATAAGGTCCACATGGAGCATTTCTTACCATTTAAATCTCAACGACTTCAAATATTAACCAGCAAAATATTGCTGTTCCTTGGAAGTTGAAAAAGCACATAAACAGTTTTCCATAACACAAATATTGATTTTAAAAGCTTGCCATTAAAATTTGCCATATTTTTGGTTTCGGGTAAGTTAAACATACATTAATTCCACTGTAATGGGTCTAAGTGTACATAGATTGGCTATTGACTAGCCTATTGGTCACTGAAGTAAATTGTCTAGTGAACATTAATTTAAATAATACTAAAGCCAGATTAATGTGGTTAATTTTTGTGGATTTCACATCATAATAATTAAATTACTATGACAATGAACGTACCCATTTAATATTGCAATGATTAAAGGGCGCATTTGTATTACATACACATCCAAACAATTAATTTGGCTGGTCATTTCAGGGTGAATTAATACTCTGGTATGCCCATTAAAAGTGTAAAAAACACCCGGGTTAAAAAATGGGAACGCCCTTTTATGAAAATTTTGTGTGCTCTAACACCTCATTTTTGTTTATGATTCCTTAAATATCCGCGAGAACAATTAATTCCAAAATTTCAGTTGATTTTGATGAGGCTGTTGGCATGTTATTAACAAATTTTTTACATGTATATCACGGTGCCCCAAGGCCAAGGCCACTGCATTATAATTCCTGTCCTTTTACGGACAGCAAATACAAAATGACTAATTTCTTCCAGGTAGATCGAATTTGAAGTATTGATTAGGCAAGCATGCTATCCTTTAGGCTAACTGTTAGGTGATGTAAAATCTCAACCCTTTGGGTAAGTCAAGGGTATGAGACGTGGATCACGAAAAGCCAATTTTGAAGTGTTTTGCGTTCATGTGATTATGACTTTCAAATAGCATGTTTACAAATACATACCGGTAAGAAACAAACAGAATAACCTTTTAATTTAGCTTGGAAAAAGACCTAGCTGAAAACCAATAACTTGGCGGCCTAATAGAGCATTTATTAATTAAAGCATTGTGAAAACAATTATCTCATCGTTGAACTTAATAGTAATTAGTCACTGAAGTAATGATATGATGGAATTTCAAGAGGTTATATATAAATAATATATAAAGGTCTTTAAAAGGATTGTGTTGTGTGTCTGTGAATGGCATCATATTATCGGCTACTGCATCATTGATGCTCGGTCTACTTTTTCCAATGAATGATACCTAGTATTTTCCTTGATCTGTGCCAACTCCGCAACCCCCCCCCACTATCGCCCTATCATTGGCATCTCAGCACTATTTGAATGTGACATCCCACAAGGAACAAATCAAGATAGACTTTAATTACGAAAGGGCAGGTTGATCCGAGATTTTGAGGTGCATCCGGTCACCTCTTTCACGGGACACAACCGATTTGAATTTGGATTTACTATTACACTTATACTACATAGAAGCACTATTTTGATTGGATCATTATAATATTACGGACACAATATAAATGCCCTCTAGTAACCATCATATTGTATAATAGATGGTAGTGCCTAAGTGGTTAAAGTCTGTCAATGCAGTGTTCAATAAAAAAAAAAACAGATTTTGTAACATCAATAGGTACCCTAATACACCCATTAAGTAGCAAGACCAAATCAACCAGAACAAAGCTGGGTATTTTTTTCAATGTCAAAGGCTTTTCCCTTTGTCCCCTTTTGCATTTAAAAACTATGTTACAAATTTCTACAATCAATTTTAAGCTACTCTTTGACAAGGCTGATAAGTCTTTCTATGTCAAAGGTTTTTCACTTTGTGCCATTTGCATTTAAAGCAATATGAGGATTTTAC
>JAMKCH010037513.1:0-15196 GCA_023653785.1 Ophioderma brevispina | reverse complement strand
ATGAAAAAGTTTTTTTTTTTTTTTTTTTAATTTTTTAGTTTTAAATTTGAGAGCATTGGTTTTTATAGTCGGGTCGCTAAGCTAAGGCGACCCGACAAAAAAATAATAGCACTTTGGGCAGAAGGTCATGTACAGACCTTGAATTAACATAGTTCGGATTTATATATATCTGTCTCCCCCGAAGAGCAAATTATATTCTGATACCTGACCGTGACTGGTACCTGAAACTGGACACCAAACTATTCATCTCTTTACCGTTTATAACTCCAATACGGCAAAGCAGCAAGCATTCTGTATCTCTGTTGCACGCGTAAGCGATCAAGATGTTAGACTATACATGTTGGTTCTGTACAGTTAGTGTAGGACACGATTGGCTCGATTTGGGCATTGGGGATTTCCAAACGGTAATTTGTGAAACTGCTATAAAAAAAAAAAAAAATAAAATACCACAAAAAGAGAGGGGGAAAAAAAAAAAAACTGCATTTACTATGGCAGTCTCGTCCCAAGTGACATTAAAAAATCATCTCTTAAAAACCTTTGTTCAAAATCGTAGTAATATCATGATAAATTAAGAAAAAAATATGAAGTTACATCAATCATCTTCTGTTACATTACCTTTGCATACTCAAAACTCCACAAACTTCCCCTGCAAAAGTAAACTCTCTATCAAACATAATCCCTTGACATCCGCGCCATGGCTACAGAGCTATTGCGCTCTGTAGCCATGCGCATTGATACACTCTAATATCAAAACAGCCCAATTATAATTTATCCACCCCAAAACCATTGCACTCCTGGTTGATACATTGACTTCATTTTTTATTAAGTAGGATCACAAAATATTGTCAAGTCTGAAAGTTGAAGTTCTAATGTCTCGTGACTGACAACTTTGCGATAATAACACCATGTACGTTTTATCACAATGGAAAACGTACGATGAATGGCCTACAATGTAACATCATATTTGTGTTCTTGCATACAAGTATTAAGGACATTTCAGTAAGCTCCTCACCGTAAAAGTAAATTTTGCAAAGCACAGGGAAGATAACCACTCACAGGAACCCTTAGCAATTAGCCTTTATGAAGCCTAATGACATAATGCTCGAGGCGAGTTCAATTTGGGAACATCGCGGGAAATGAACTTGCAGTCTGGTGTGCAGTGTCTGCCATACTCCCCAAATGTTAAAGGCGGAAAAACGCTAAGACTAATAACCAGATTGAGGGGTTAAACGGGTAATCGGGGAGTCACGAAGTACTCTTAAAAAAATGCGAGTCAATTTAAGTCTACATTTTCTCTACGGTATACAAGTACTATACCGATTTTTCAAATTATTGTAGCCTAAATTGTTCTCGGATCAAGACCTTTAGGTTTTACGGTATTTGCCAAATTTTTTACGTATAAATCTTGGCCAAAGTCTAATTAAACACTATAACTGAACCCAACTGACACACCATAAAAAGGCTTTTGTCCTTGTCGATTGACACAAGAGGGAAATAGTTGCTTGACTTCGAATTAATATGTCTTTCATTCCTCGAAGTACCGAATAAATAAAGCCTTTTTTAGCTGTCGCCGCGCCGTCTGTCCGTCCGCCTGTCTCCGCCTGTACCAGCAGGCTGCAAACTGTGCATACTCCACAGAAAACCCCCCCCCCGCCCCCCCGGGGGGAGAACGCCCCCCCCCTCCCCCCCCCCCAGGAACCCCCCCCCCTCTCCTACCATCCTTTTTTCCGCTCTTTATTCCCCAGTATAGTGTGCAACGGTCTCTCTTATCTTCTCTGCTTATGAATCCACCTATATCTAACAGTAAAACCATAGATCTTGCATATGACCTTGCAAAGAGTCTGTAGCGAAATGTTTGATGTGCTTTTAGGCACAGTGACCTGCTGATTCCAAATCTTGAGATGTCAACGTTTGCATCTTGAGCAGTTGGAGATATGGAAGTGTTAATTTTAAAATTTGCAAAAGATCTACGGGATAAAAAAGGTGCTGTTATGTTCATCTGGTTCTAAGGAATTCAATAAAGTAAAGTTTGCTATATTAGGAACAATTACTTTTTAACACAGTCGGCCTAAAAGCGTTCAGATAGATGCCCATGAGTGAAAAATTATATGCACAGATCTCTCTCCAAATGGCTCAATTCTTCAGCTTTTAGATAGTAATTTAAAATACATGTATCTGTTAAATTGTTGACATTTGGAATATAATTAAGGGGAATAGTGTTAAGGCCCATAGGATCAGCACTCTGCCTCTATTTTAAACCATTCGGATCAATATAAATGTTCACCCCTTGGTACCCTTGAACAGTTTTTTGCCTGTCGTGGGGCAACACAAAAGGTCGTAGATATAGGAAACTATACACTGTTAAAAAGTTTTGTAAATTTCGGAAATTTCTGGCAGCATTATTGCCATCATTTTATGGTAAATTTACAGAAATTTCTGTCAATTCACGGAAATTTGACAGTACTTATTACAGAAATTTGTCTCATATATGGAAAAAACTGTTAATTTTAACAGAATTTTTCCGTAATTTGAAATTACGGAACCACAAAAAAAAAAAAATTCGCGGAAATATTGCTGCCAGATTTTTGAAATATTTCCGTAAATTAACTTGTATGTTTGTGTGTTTATTTTTATTGTTTTTGTAAAACAGGAATTTTTCCGTAAAGTTACGGAAAATCTGTTTTTCATAATTTCCGGAAATTTTTAACAAGTGGGTACCTTTTTCTTAATTCTTCGAACCATATGAAACATGTCTATGTCTATATACCTTTTTAATCCATGTAAAACATTTACAACTTTTTCTTTCTGTTAATTTCCCCCTTCCTATCTCCAAAATACTCAAGATTACAAAATTGATCAGCAGGTCCTGGAATCAGCATGTCATGGTTGCCCCAGAAACCATCAAAACCTACCGCGGGACTAAAAACATTAAAAAAGTCCTTATCCGCGTTGGCTGACTAGCTATGCTGACCATTTTAGTAACAGTATGATTCGGAAGTAGGAAATAATACCCATAAGATCAGTGGATCAGCGCTTTTGAGTCGAATAACTGTCCTATCATTTAAAGATTGATGCGCTAGAGTGGTATACATTATTTGTTCCAAACAGTTCATTATGTGTTAGGACATTCCATGTGGTGACGTATGTAATAGTTACTTCAAGGCAAACATCAGGAATCAGGTGTCGATCGTTTTCTTTCTAGTCTAACGAAAAGCATGCGAAACATAGCATAAAATAGAGAGTTGAATAGCCCGTTGGAGTTTGATAATTACGTTGAATTACGAGCGAAATGGGACTTACGAATAGAGCCCTAAAGAACACCATTGTAGAATAACCTCTATATAAAAAGATTGGAATCCTGTCCTACTAGTCTTTGAAGTACGGAAGGCATATTATATGGGCATCCCTTTTCATAGTATTGTGCCCTACGGAATATTAAACTCCAAATGCAATAGTGTATCAGGATATTAGGCCTTTTTGGATCCTTTCAGGCCGGACGGTGATAGACCTTTGTGTATGGTTTCATGATAACAGCTTTCTCATGATCTAGGCAGGGAAAAAGGTTCAAAATACTATTTCTTCCATCTTTTCTGTTTGCTTAAACTTAATAACGTAATTGAAAACCATGGCTCTTTCAAATGAAATGGACTTTATTTAATCTAAGATTTCCAACGTACTAGTTGAAAGGTCTCATAATGATAACATTGAGTCAGCCAAGTTATATCATCTGTGAATGGAAACGATGCTAAGCTTTTGATTCACAGGATAATGGCAGAACTGTCTAGTTCCAATTAACCCTAGGACGATCCGGCGGTTATAATCTAGAGTTCATTTTGTTTTCGAGTGTTTAATCAAATTATATATTTTTCATTTGTTTGGACCCATACTGGGATCACCATGATGTGATATAATCTTACCTATCAAGATTGGAAATAATTGCATTGTGACCAGCAATTTTTGATGACGCAGACGATACGTATGATAAAATCTAAAATACGACAACAACAACAATAGCAACAATAAGCACTAGTATTTTGGGTATATAGGCTTTAAATTTCAAATAATCATGACAATGCATGTAGGACAATACATGTATATGTATCAATAATGAAATAATTACTCTGGGACTTCATCCCTGACGGATGAAGGTGACGTAAAACATTTTACTCTCATCATGAGTTCTGTGAATAAATCAAACGTACAAGAAAACAAGCCGTGGAACATTCTGTGAACCATCAAACATGCGGGGTGAAAACTCACATGAGATTATTTGTCTTCTCAATTACCCCCCATATCATCAACATACATAAGTCGTACATATAACATGTCAATAACGTGCAAGAGTTGGTAATGCCTTAATATATGTGTATGGTAGGGTTTTTAAAATACATGATGTTACGTTGGCGGAATCGAGATTAAGATATTACAGAAAGTGTGAAACACGATTGAATTGTTTGTCGAGACACTCGCTTGTGTAGGATATTGTGTCATACCGTAGAATCTATGCACTTTGAAAATTCTCTAGCGACAACCTGATATGGTTATTATCATTCTTTGTTTTATTGTTTGGCATACTTCAGGGGCTTATAGAGAGCTTCGAAATGAGGAGCAAGTCTTTTCCCTCAGATGTGAATACAAGACTACACCCCAGGGGTACTCAGTACAAATAAGTATGTATATAATGTACCGCCGATATAGGTCGTCTTATCATCCTATGGGTCATTTTAACTATGCTGCTATAAGAAAGCTTTTTTGGCCAGTGGTATATAAATAAGTCGATTATTTTCGTGTTTTTGTCTACGAGCACATTTTTTGTAAGACAACCATTCCAATAGGACAATTTTTGGTGAGATAACACATTACTAATGGGTCGAAATTCTGTAGCTAACTATATCAGTGGGCCCTTCTGCTGTCAACGTGTTTGTATCCCTGGACAAGATACTTACTCTCAATTGCCTCGTGGACCCAAGCGATATCTGGGGAGCTGTTATGGGAAGTACAATGTAAGTTTTGATAGGCGTGTGTGCTTGGGTCAGAGGAACTTAAAAATTACATGTAAAATCTATGATTACAATAATTCGTGTTAATTGTTTAAAGTTCTCTTTCACCTAATGGATATTAACAAAATATAATACACTTGTCCTGTGGGGCTCTTCACAAATTTTAAGGGCAAGCAGAGGGGTGGACGCGTCCCCTCCGATCCCCTCCCCAACTTCCTAGCATAACTATGAACTGGTATAGCGAACTAACTACAAATCGTTTTTGCAAACAGTTCACCGAGATAACCAAAATACGCGAACGCGTGGGTAAATCGTTGTTCATTCCTGATTACCCACTATAACAGCATAGGTGAATTCCTAAACTAATATTTACTTATAACTTTCACAATTCCGTTCACATCCGCATAATGTGTACATCTTAATAATCCACTTTCTTCTGATGCGACCTGGTTTCCGTTTCCGAAATTCAGCTGTCAAATCTACGTGCATACTATGTCATGCCTGAGTGGATTCTTTGTCAAAAGCACTGTGTAACTGGTATGAAAATGTCCGTTATGTAGGACATACGCATGAGTTAGTATACACGTAGGGTTACGCATGAGTTTGGGGAACGGACCCATGAAGAATATAATATACAATAAGTAAAGAATTTGTCATATTTGATGAACCAATATAAGGATGTATTTAATATTATTTTAAAACCCAACCATTGCAGATTATCATCATATATATAAACATCTCAATTTTCGAAATGCCTGGTTCCTGGTTTTGTTAGAGCGGATTTTTATATGACTTGTCTGTTATTTTTTAAGCAACATCAATGATTACAAGTGGGAAAAACTGTTCATAGTTGTCAAATTAAGATAGTTGGATAGGCCACCACAAACGTCATTGCATTATCTTAACACCACACAGTATACGTTTCCATGGTAACGCTTCTTTCTTGTTAGGTTTTCAGATAGCATTAACGAAGAGAAGATATCAATATCTTCCCACAATGCATTGCTTCCAATGGAGATTGTACAGATGTCATGTGAATCGTTAGAGATGAAATTATTTTTAAATGCAAGTTTGTGATCAGTACTGTCATTTATAGCCATGTTTCATCACTAACGATTCACATCAGTACTTGTACAAAAACCACCATTGGAAGCAATGCAGTGTGGGAATCTACTGATATTGACACAAACCTTACATTTCTTAATATATAGCCTATGAAGATGATTGTGGTGTCAAATTAAAGATTTTCTGGGTCAAGGAGTTCAATAAAACTATTTACCAAACTGTCAGATGAATATAAAAGTAATTGCAGTTTTCACACGTCACTATTTTCCAAGATGGTCAACATACAAAAGACAAAATCGTTTATACCTCATGCTATACAGCACCTAGGATGACGATTTTGGTGACAAAGTGGATGTTTTTAGATCAAGGATTTTAACAGCAATATTCTCAAAACTGTCAGATGACTCGGGAGTCATGTTATTCATGTACTACCAATGTGACACCCAAAATAAGACACCTTGACTACTCTATATGTATTCACCCAAAACATATATCTGGAATTGTATGGGAATTTTGATATTTAGGCCTGTATTATTTTAAAAGAAACTATTAATTGTTTGTTTCAGATATGTCAAGAGTAAAATGGCCCCGAATTTGGAACAATTAAATGGTCATGGTCACGTGCACACCTATTGGTAGCCAATGTTTTGGGGTTTTCGTTCATAGGGGCCATAAAGCGCAGTTAGGAGGTTCTAAGGAGGAGTTACTGAGGATTCTGTGTTGGTATTAATTATCAAGCATCTGGGTTAATAATATATTTTATCACTTTGCCACATTAAGTCTGACATTGCAGTAAGTTAACACTCTTGGGTACTGGTACTTAAAATATTGGGCTATCTTGGAAAAAATGTTACAAATGCAATAAAGATCACTTTTATATTCATCCTACCGTTTTGAGAATAGTTTTATTGAACAGAAAACACTCATTTTGACACCAAAATCACCTTCCTAGATTATATGATAAGAAATGTACGGTTTTCTTTGACGAGATGTCGGCCATCTTGAAAAAATAGCCGTGTATATAACTTTTCATGACTCAGACAATTCTGGCAATTGTATATTGAACCTCTTGACCCAGACAACATACATTCTGACACTAAGTCACCATAGTAGTGCTATTATCTTTAAAATGGCGGCCATTTTGGAAAATGTTGGTTTATGCAAATTGCCATCACTTTTAATTTTGTCATCACGTATTTTCATGAATACACAACCCAATGATCGATTTTAGCTATGATTGCAAATGTTATTATTCCGGCCCTGGTTGGTAGAAATCTAAGGCCCCTTTTCACCTTAGGCTGCAGCACTAACTCTTTTTGGACGACCACAGCGTACAACCACTTCATTGAAATTTCAAACTGAAAGAGTAAAAGGACGGAAGATAATATATTAAACATTGACGTTAATCGCCGAATATCGTTGCCATAGTGACAGTTTCAATAAGAAATATACAAGTTTCAAAGTTGCCTTTAAAACCAATGAAATAGAATGTCACTTTATATTGGGCTTGCGTAACCTTTCAGTGCAACTTTTGAATCTACATACTTTTTTATGTAAATGATTGCTATGGTAAATATTGGGCTGTTCAAACACAACAAAATATAATTGGGTTAGTTTTCAATATTTCATTTTGAAAACTAGGAACACGTTTGTAATTATTATAATCTTAAAAAAGATTTTTTTTTTTTTTTTTTTTTTATAAAAACGTCATTTTCTCCTCAATTGAACATCTCAGACCTTAAAGCTAACATTCTGCTTGAAGATCATCATATCTCCTACCCGATCAGTAATGAAATTAGGGTAATTACCCCCAAAATTTCGAGCTACTGACCGCGAAGACTAGCTGCACCGTGGACCCTGGAATTCCGGGCCTTTTCCGTCATATGTTTCCTTTTAAAAATTGGTATGTTCGATCGAAATAAAATTATCAATGAAAACTTTTTTATACTCATACAGATTTATACTTAATATGATAGCAAACCATGATTTTCAAACCAGATCTCGCCAGTTTCTCCGAATTTGTAGGGTACACGTAAAACGGTCCCAAAAAAAAAACAAAACAAAAACAAAACTATAATTTGCAGTCGGGGACTGGAACTTACTCTGTTTCCATGTGATTTACCTTGGGTGAATACGTAAGGCAACGTATTCAGGCCCAACTGAGCTCAATCTAGGGGCAGTTGAGCTATCCAGACAATGACGCTCTGGGTAACGGGACGATTGGGAACACAGCAGCCAGCAAAGTCTTCCCAAGTCCCGCTGTGCATGGATTAAACCACGATCAGGTCACGCACTGCTGCCATTTCAAAACCACAACATTTACTTCGCATTTCCCAAGAAACTCGATGACTGTTTAGGATTTTTTTTGTCTAAAATGGTTCCTTTATATACCACCGAACCGGTCACAGAAAAAATGCTAACCGGTCACATATTTTTGTTTTAAAACCTATAACTTAAACCCGATATATCAAATTTCCACAACGCCTACTAAAGTCTGTTGTAGAGACTCGTATTTGAACAATGACCTCTAACAATAGCTCAGCAGGGCGTTGTTGGCTGCTGTGGATTGGACGATCAAAATGTCTGTAATGTACATGTTATGTACAGTACAGACCAATTGCATAAGCCCTATAGCATTTTTTTCTTTACAGTTATAACAAAATAATTTGAATTTGCACGCGCCTTTATCTTGCATTCCACTCGCTTTACGATTGCAAATAAACCGTATCTTATTTTTGGTTTATCCGGCTAAGGGAATGTTTTTCACTAAAACATATAACGAGTACTTAAGTGGGTAAGGTTAGGACTGGAATAAGGCCCATCTAAATCAGTACCGTAACACAGTAGTGTTTGAATGAGGTGGGAGGTAGAGTATCGATATCCAATACCAATCGTTTACCACACAGGAAAGATTTCAGCGATAACTGTCATCCATCTACGTCCCCCTATCTTTGAACACTTACAAGAGCTCTCGTGTGACCCTCGCTATCGATTGACTAGCTAAAGTGAGTTTAAGAGCGCTAGTTTTTGTATCTAAATAACAGCATGAATATTGTTACATCGGGCGTTAAGAATAAAGCTTGGGCCACGGCTGGGTTAAACCGCTGGTTTAAAAGGTAGATAGGGGGACTCTAGGCACAGATCTCATATTAGTGTGCAAATCTGGATAAAACGATAATTTTGGTACAAAAGTACTTTAGGGCCTTTAATAAAAAAAAATTGATGGAAGCACTTGCACACCCCTTTCCTGACCCCCAGCTTGGATTTAACGGTTCCACAGGGGGAAATTTCCTTAAAGGTTCCGATTGGGTTGAAAGCACACCATGATATTTGTCTGGTTATAAGGAATTCCAAAAAGTATAGTTATACTACCTTTGTGACTTAGTCTTGGAATTATGGGGTACAAACTATAAAAAATGGTAAAACGGTCAATTTTGGTTTGTACAGGGTCAAAAATTAAAGTTGCTTCCAATTTTTTTTTAAAATGGTTCAATTGTTGGTTTTAGCTCATAGAATGAATCAAGTAATAGTTTTTACTATCTTACGTGTCGTTATTACCGAAAATGGCGAATAAAGTCAACACTATTGTCATCTATTGGATTCCCTATTGACTGTGACCGAGGGGATTGTGTTGGATAACGTGAATCTAAGCATAACAGATAAGCCAAACTATTCCCTATTTCAATCCGAATCAACACAACTTTTAACTTTTGACCCATGTATACCCCAAAATTGACTTTTCAACATTTTACAGTTTTTACTCCGTAACTCCGGAACAGATCCAAGATAGTGCACTATCCTTTTTGGAATCCTTGTAACCGACAACACCGTGGTGTGTTTTTAACCCATTCGGAATCATTTAAATTTTTGACCTCTGTAGACCTTAAAACCCCGCTGGGGCCTTAGGGGGGGGCGGGGTTGGCAAGTGCTTCCATCAATTTTATGGGATTATCAATGCCTTAAGTACACTGTTAAAATGATCTTAAAATAACCGCGTTTTGACTGTTAGCCGGACTCAAAACGTGCAAATAACTTTAAAAGGGACTCGAACGTGCAATGACTGTAAAAAATGTGATGTTACTGTTGTGAGTCCAGCTGCCATTCAAAACGCTGTTATTTTATGAACTTTTTAACAACGTGTACATGTGTTAAAAATTCCATTTTAATCCGGAATGCGCACAGTCTTTCACTACGTCCCCCCTGCTAAGAAGAGCAAAAAAAATAGCAGACAAGAAACATGCTAGCAGAAAAATAGAAGAGGCAAGAACAGAAGAAACAGAGAAGGCAGGACAACATAAAGGGTATAATAACGAAAACCATAATGGCATAAGGCAAAACAACAGGAGAGCGGAAAGGTGTAATGTACGGTAAATCTTGCAAGATTTGAGTCACTTTGCTATGCAACACGTAATTACCTATAATGACTAATATCGATCTTTATTGCAGTAGGGAAATACTTCATGGTTAAACTTGCAAAGATCCGAGTGACGCTTCCAGAACTATAATCGGTGTGTAGCCCCGCGGTATGCCCATATAACCTTGCAAAAGCGACTGCACACAATGTTTGATGGTTTCTGGGCACATTGACCTGCCGAGTCCAGATCTTGATGATGCCATTTTGTCATCCTGGCATGTTGTAATATAGAGAAAGGGTAAATTAACAGTGAAAATGTTTTAAATGTTTTCACACTGGATTAAAAGGTCTATACACACTAGGTTTATCAGGAAAATCAACAATTTTCGTCCTCTTTAGTGAGCAATTGTACCATGGATACAGTTTGCTCGGAAATAATCTACCACTAAGTAAGTGAATGTCTCACCAAAAACCGTCCCATTGGTATGGTTGTCTTAAAATGACATCATTTCTATAGAGCTCGAAGACCAAAAACGAAAATAACGCTCTATGTATATAATCGAATTTGCAAACAAACATCTAATAGTAGCAGTGAGAATTGACAAATTGTTATGAGTGAATGAAAATGCACGACCCATATCGCGGCATATACCTTATTATCCCCGGGTGTAAGTCTGTGTAATCAGCGACTAGGGGGACAAATGTTGCTCTCATTTTTTGAAGTTCGCTTAATACGCCCCTGCAGGATGCTCATAACAATAAAAAAGCATCAAGTTTGGCATGAATACACATCAGCTTTGGCGCTAGGGAATTTTTCAAGTGATAGTTTCTACGGTTTGACACAATATCCACACAACTGACTGTGTCTCGACATACACCGAAACATTCAATCGTGTTCACACTTTATGCATTCATCTTAATCCGAATTTCCGCCAATTTACATCATGTATTGTTAAGAATACCCACTCACGATACATACTATTAGCACTGCGTACATTCATACATGGTTATTGCCATGCTATATTTGAGTGACTTCATACCACGCGAGCGGTGTAATTGAAGAAAGAAAAAATAACCCCATCTGTGAGTTTTACACCCCGCTTGGTTGAGTTCATCAAAGTTCAAGGTCTTATACTAGTTTATCGTGTACTTTTGTCTATTCACGGAAACTCATGATGAGAATTAACTGTATGTTCCGTCACCCAACGCGTCAATGATGAAGCCACGAGAGAATTATCTCATTATTGATAATATACTGGCATTTGAAAAACAACAATAACCTTTTAGGACTCACAGACTGTCCATCATTTGTTTGAATGTTTTAAACCTACACATAGGGCCGTACGCAGGATTTAGGGGGATACCGGGAGTTCAAAAAAGGATACGGGAGTTCATCACCAAATGGTTGAGTTTTGTTTATCAAATTTTCTCTACATCTTCGATTTTTGATCAAAACAAAACAAAAAGAAAGTGGACCTTTTGCCCCTTTATGGATTGTTTGGGCCCCCCTTCCTGCGTATGGGCCTGCCCCTATACACCCCAAAAACTGTATTTGTTGCTGCTGTTGTTTTTGTTTTTATGAAATGTATCGTTCCAGTGCACTGATTAACCTTATCAATTTTTCAACCTGATTTTTTTTTAATTTTTTATAAAAAATAAGTATTTTTATGATTTGGCCCAAACAAATTGCAAAAAAACAATTTTGGTGTTCATAACTCTGACAGTTGTCCATAGATATATATTAAAATTTTTACCAAAATCACAACCTATAGTTTGGGTCATCTTAAGTTGAAGGTGCACGTCACTGCGACTTTTTATGTTGCGCACCCGTGAATCGCGCGCGCTATGCTTGGAATCAGAGAATGATACGCACGCGAATAAAGGCGGCCGATCGAGACGCTAGTTGGAATGCAAAGACGCATACTGACGTCACCTTCAACTTAAGGATGAGACAAAGTATAGTGGAACAGGTTGAAATAAGGTGGGGGGGGAGGGGCAACGTTTGTACAGAAGTACACAAATTAGAAAATGTTCGAATTGATTTTAAATGATTCCCAATTTATTGGGCTACTCCAGGTTTAAAAAAGGTATAGTTTTTGCCTACTCTATGATTTTAGTTTCAGTACATATAGGCCCATAACAGTTCAAGGTCATCCTTAGATGAAATTTATGAATTGTCCAGATTTTGATCGGAACTGGTTGTAAATTGATCAAGTTGTCCCACTACCAGACTAATAAGTAAGTGTCATAGACTCTTTGTTTGAACGTTCTCATAAGAATTACAGAGCTATACTAGTGACCTCCATAGCCCTATAGCCCCCAGTCACATTTTTGCGTTT
Organism: Ophioderma brevispina; assembly: GCA_023653785.1. Taxonomy (NCBI): domain Eukaryota; kingdom Metazoa; phylum Echinodermata; class Ophiuroidea; order Amphilepidida; family Ophiodermatidae; genus Ophioderma; species Ophioderma brevispina. Next base: position 2,438 of record JAMKCH010037513.1, on the reverse strand, counting down.
CCAATTGTGCAACGAATATATCTGACGGATATATCTGACCTTTACCTCCACGGTGACTTGACTCCTACCATTGAACGCCAATCTCAGATAGGACAAACTATACCTTTTTTAATCCTGGAAGGGACGAACACGTTGGCATACTTTCCGACGCGTTTTAAATCCTTTCATATTTTGACCCCTGTACAAACCTTACCCCCTTGACTTTTTTGTACTATTCAGTCATATTTTGAAACAATCACCTCAAAATCAGTTTTTGTCAAAAACCTTCATTTTACAGCCAGGATAATACTTTTATGTATCAATTAAAAGGAGAATTATACTCTATTTAGCCAAGTAAACCATATTCTCACATTTATGTGCTTTTTTGTTAGCGAAAAAGGCAATAAAATCCTATTTTTTGGGCAAAAATGGGCATTTTGGCATATTTTCAAATAACACTCCCTAAATTCCACATATGTGCTTAAAACTGAAATACCATGGATTCAGATAGACTCTTTGGATCCATTTCTTAATTCTTATCATCATATAAATGTCCCATTCTCGAAGTTGGGGACAGAAGTTTTGAAAGTTTGTTTTCTTTTATTTTCCAGGGTGCTGACCAAGATTTTTTTGGTCCCACCTCTGGAAAATGTGGGGCACTCTCGTAGAGGGAGTTTTTCAAATGGCCGCCAAAATTCCAGAAAATGGCATATTAAAGCTACAAACAGCTATCTAAGTTAAACGAAATCAATTTTGGGGTATTTTCTTAATGCTAATTATTGTTTATGCTATTCCAGTAATTAGAATTTACGATAAGTACACGTAGAGGGCTCGTTTTCAATGGCTGCCTAAATTCCGTATAATCGCCGTTTTGGGCCATTATCAATTAATTATTATTGGAATACGAGTATAAAATCAAGTGAAATGTTTGAAGGTATTTGATTACATTTTCAAAGATGCTGAACAAGATTATTTTGGTCCAACCTCTGGGAAATGTGGGGAACTCTCGCTAGAGGGCGTTTTTCAAAATGGCCGCCAAAATTCTAGAAAATGGTATATTTAAGCTAGAAACTGCTATCTGAGAATCCAAATGAAATCAATTTTGGGGTATTTCTGAATGCTCTCTATTATATAATGATATTTAAATAATTAGAATTTATGATAGGTACCATTAGGGGACGCGTTTTCAAAATGGCCGCCAAAATTCCAGAAAATGGCATATTAAAGCTAAAAACAGCTAAAAAAAAGAGTTAATATGAAATCAATTTTGGTGTATTTCTTAATGCTAATTATTGTGTAATGCTATTCCAAATATTAGAATTTATGATACATAACCCCAGAGGGCGCTTTTTCAAAATGGCTGCCAAAATTCCATATAATAGCCTTTTGGGGGCTGTTTTCAATTATTATCAAATATAAATCAAAGTGAAGATTTTTAAAGATATTTTTCAAGGATGCTGAATAAGATTTTTTATGTCCAACGTCTGAAAAATGTAGATAACTCTCAAAATGGCTGCTAAAATTCCAGAAATTACATATTAAAGCTAAAAACAGCTATCTAAGAGTAAAACTGATATCAATTAACTATTATTAAATACAAGCACAAATCAAAGTGCTGATGTTTGAAAGTATTTGTTTATATATATTTTTAAGGATGCTGAACAAGATTGTTTTGGTCCAACCTCTGAGAAATATGGGGGAAATATCGATAGAGAGCGTTTTCAAAATGGCCGCCAAAATTCCAGAAAACCGCATATTGAAGTATATTAACAGCTGAGAATCAAAATGAATATCATTTTGGGGTTGTTTCTTAATGCTATTTATTGTGTAATGCTATTTCAATCACAAAGATTTATGATAAATGCCCTAGAGGGCGCTTTTTCAAAATGGCTACCAAAATTCCAGAAAATGACATATTAAAGATAAAAACAGCCATCTAAGATTCAAAATGAAATCGCTAATTACCGCTATTCTAGCAATTGTAATAATATGATAAGTACCACTAGAGGGTTTTTTTTCAAAATGGCAACAAAAATTCCATATAATAGCCTTTTTGGGGGGCCCGTTATCAATGCATTATTGACAAATGCGAGTATAAATCAAAGTGAAGAAGGTATTCGTTTATATTTTCAAGGATGCTCAGATTTTAAAGGTCCGACCTTTGTCAAATGCGGGGAAATCTCGCTACAGGGCGTTTTTCAAAATGGGCCACCAAAATTACAAAAATGGCTTATTAAGCTAAATATAGCCATCTAAGAGTAAAAATGATATCAATTTTGAGGTATTTCTTGATTATATTTATTGTATATTTAGGAGTGTGTTTTTTTTAAATGGTTGCCAAAATTTAATGTCTTTTTTATACATTTCAGAATGTAAATATAGTACATTTTATATATAATTAAATCGGGTCATACTCCTTAATACATATTTGGATTTTGGCCTAATTAAAGGGAGATTTT